>JAMKCH010022977.1:0-50340 GCA_023653785.1 Ophioderma brevispina
TGTAGTTGATGCAACTTAATTAATGTGTGTTTTTGTTTGAATTATTCATATGTAGAGTGTTATGGAGACGGCCCATGGGGTGGGTGCGGGAGGGGGTGTCCCCCTCCCGCGCGAAGCGCGGAACCCTTGCAATGTTCACTTTCCAAAACACATTTTCTTATGAAAATTTGATAGAAACAAATAGAAATTTGTAAGTGTTTCACTTTTTAACACTTAATGATAGAGGTATGATAAACGGTTATAAAAAGTAAAATATAGCTGTTTTTTGTTTAAAATAATAATATATAAAGTGTTCATGGAGAGTTCATATATGAAACGGCCCGGGGATGGGTGCAGGCACGAAGCGCGGACCCCTTTCAATGTTCACTTTCCAAAACACATTTTCTAATGTATATTTGATAGAAATAATTTGAAATTAGTCCATTGTATAATTCATGACCAACCGTTTTATAAAACAAAATCTTAATTGTTTTTGTGAAGTTTTTCAAACCAAGAGAGAGGCCCTGCACTAAATTTATTAACCGCGCGTAGCGCGAAAAAAAATGGGGAAACGGGCCCCCTGATCTCTCTTTCTCTATCTCTCTCTCCATCCCTCTCTCTCACTTTTTCTCCCTATCTGACTTTTGTCACAACCGCAAGGGCTGAACTTTTATTTTTTACTAGCCCTAGGACCCCGGGCCCCCTAGGACCCCGGGCCCGGGGTCAATTACTCCCTTTGACCCCCCTCTCGGCGGTACTGTTTCCCAGCATTGAATAATGCTGGTACCCATTTATACACCTGGGTGGAGAGGAGTAATTAAGGTAAAGTGCCTTACTCAAGGGCACAACACGTTGGCCGCAGTGGGACTCGAACCCACGACCTTTGGATTGCGGGACGAGCGCTCAATCCACTGGACCACACGTGCCTCTCAAATCAAAATAAAACACTTTATAACTAACGGGTCACCCCTTTCAGGCAAAGTGGATTGATATGCATTTGGAAATCCGACGGTGATCACATACTCTCTTAAAATCTAGAGTGAGTTTCACTTTTACAAAGCTCACTCCAAAAAGAGTGAAATTTCAAACACTTTGAAGATTTTTGGGGTAAAATTTACTCTTGGTAATTTAAAAAAATAATAAAATTTAATCATTTGTAAATTATCAAGAGAAATTGGTATCAAAAATGTTCTTTGAAGATTGTGAAATTCAAAAGCGATCAAATTTTTGTCTTAAAAGTCGACAATTTGGTAATCGGACTCCACTTTCGCGGCAATCAACCCCGTGGTCTAAAAGGTCTACACCTTAAACAAATTAAATCACTTTCGACAAAATCCGCCCCCCCCCGAATATCCTGAGATTATACTACCTCAAACCAATATGAGCTTAGTATAGCCCGAGAAGAAAGGTTCGTCTCAGTTTCCCGCTCGCATAGGCGTAAAAATCACATTTTTAGTGCATTTCTTTTTTAAAGATTTTCAAGATATTTTAAACTATTTTTTTAAGTTAGTCAAGATAAGAAAAATGGCCACGAAGTTGACGAAAAATAAAAAGTCGTCTAAAATGCAATAAAAAGAATTTCCACGTAGCGCATAGCTTTTTGACTAAAAACAAGAACGCATAACGCTTATAGACCAGAAAAAAGAAGCTTGTCTCGGCTTCTACAGGCCAAAAACCCTAAGCGCTATGCGTTTTTTAGTCAGAAAAAATAACCGCCACGCGGAAATTCCTTTTTTTATTGCATTTTTAGACCTTTATTTTGCGGCCGATTTTTTTTCATGACCAATCCTCCCCCCCCCCAAAAAAAAAAAAAAATTAGTCTCTAGGAAAACCTTAAAAAAGGAAAAGAAGAACGCGATAAAATGTGATTTGTTCCCTGTGCACTCGGGAAAGCTGAGACAAACCTTTTTTTTTCGGCCTTTGAGTTTTGAGCTACAGGAGGTTGAGGACGAACTTTTTCTTTTTTTTGCCTAATGTATCATGAAAACGATCCAAAATGTTATTATGTATAGAAGTCTTCTTTTGTTGACCAGAGTTATTGCCAACACTATAGAGAGAAAAATCATTTTTACCGATAAAACATTTTTCGGCGAAAAAAAATGTTCTCTTCATTGTGTATATAATATACTTGTACTTAGATGTGAATAGGACAAGATACAAAATAAAATAGTTTTCCTTTAGCTAAGTTTTACATTTCAAATCGATAAACCTAACCTGCGAAAAACTACTTTACCAATTAGATATGAAAGATTGTTAGGTTTAAAAAACTTTTTCGATCGAAAAACAAGGGTTCTCCAGCTGTAGAATCGATAGAACTGGCTTTTTCAATTTTTTTTTTTCAAATTCGATAGCACGGCTTGATTTTTTTTTTTTCAACCTTTAAAGCCCCCGGGGTATTTCTCGGTGAAGAAAACCAAGTTTTTGAAAATACCAAAATCTCAAATTGAGAAAATTTGGTTATCATTGTGCATTCTATCTGGTTTTTCCCGCTTTTTTCAACGAAAGAAAAAAGGTTTTCTTTTTACTCTGCAATAGCTGCAATACACATAGCTCAAAATATATTATGAAAGAACCAAATAACTCGCGTTGATGATCCATTTCTGTGTTAAATGTATGATTCAAAGTCGGTCCTGGAATAATCATAATAATGATACTCGTGCATTTATGGAGCGGCCTTTACAATGTAGGCCAAAGCGCTATATAGAAAGATATTAATTTGGAACAATTTTCAAAATCTGGCGACTCCTAATTTGCTCGCCAAAAATTGAAGGCCTATAATCTGTTTTCTGCAGCTGTCCTTTTAAAAGTAAGACCTTTAAAGTAAATCTTCTTGGAGAAAGAAATGTTTATCATCAGACCGTCAACAACAATACTAATTACCGTTGTTTTTGGTCGTATTTTGTGCAAACACAGCTATTGAATTTCTTTTCGTTCATTCTTCTTCTCATGTTTAATTGACTTGTAGAAAGGCGAGCGGGTTGCCTTGTATTGTCTGGATACGTACAACAATTATAGCAATCTAGGCTTGTGAACAACTTACTGGTCGAAATCCTAACACTCATAGCATTTCTACCGGGTTCCTTGCTATATACATATAAGACAAACAAAGGAGGTATCAAAAATACCGCGATACCTCCTTTATATCCTACTAATTTCTTAGACAAAAGGGAGGAAAAATCTGAATTTAAATTAAAAGTTTTTAATCTATTAAAATTTATATGCATGCGTTTTGATTTCACTTTTTAATCTAAACTATAGATGCCATTAGAATAAATGTTAATGTAGAAATTTAGAGATAGGCTCGGTTTGTAATGAGGAAAGTATTTGCGAATTATTTTGTCATACAGCCTTTTCACAGTGGTAAATTTGCATAGCCGTTGTCCTCCTTTGGAAATCGGTAATTACCGTTTCTATTTTATAAGTTTCTTTTTATTAGATTTTAATTCAAGATTGCGTAGATGCAATGATAATTTAAAAATATTGAAGAACGTTTCGCATTCAATCACTATTTACGAATTCTATTGACGATGGTGAAAATTGGGAAGACATAAATAGAAAATAGAGGAGGACTTAAAAGTTCTTTATCCTAGAAACATGCTTGCGACAGACAATGAAGACCATTTGTGTGTAATTCTGATTAATGGCCGTGGAATGGCCCTGTTATTAAGCAGAGCGTGGCAGAAATAATACGGTTGTACTAGTTTAGAACAGGGCCGCAGCCCTGGCTGGTATGTTACTACACAAAATGAGATAACAAGGACACGTAGAATTTGATGATACGTGAAAACCGTGTTGTTCTGGTGCTCAAATTTGCAGTGTAACTGTTCATAAAAAGTGTTTTTTGTTTGAACTAAAAAGAAAATCAAAGGTTATTTAGTGTAAGAGAAAATTAACCGAAACTCGACAAACTGCTTAAAAACCTATTTTTTTGCATGAAAAATACAAATTTCACAACCTTTATAACTAAACTGGAAAACTTCTACCTTATGTTGATAGAATAACACATTCCTAACATATGCAAAACCGCATGTCCGTAGCTTTTCTACATTTACGTGTAACAGAAGAAATGCCCGACTACCTCTGGAACACCCTTTTATGCAAATTGCATGCAAATTAGTACAAAATCCTATTTCTACATATGCAAATTATTGCAGATTTTACCGGTGTATGCGCTAAGGATGTTTTTTATTAATTTCTCACAAATTTTGATGTTTGGGACCATGCCGCTTTTGTGATTTGCAACCTCTCGTCCCGCTTACCTATATCTTGTAATGCATTTAGAGATAATTCATCATTTCAAAAGAACAAAGGGCAATGTAAAGATATATCCAACATGACGTAACCAGCGGGGAAGGGGCAAGCAGCCCCAGTTAGCATTTTTCCCTTCCTTGCCTGAAAGCAAAGGTTAAAGTAGCAGGTCATTGTGGGAATATGTGGTTCCCCTCCCTGAAATCTCTTGCCCCTTCCTGCTTCCTCCCCCAATGAATGAACACCCCACTGGTAAAAAATGGATCTCAAAAGGTTCCAGTGCTGCAGATAAAGCTGCTCTTTGGTGTTGCATGCGGTCATGACCAGAGCTCGTCACAACTTTTCACCACTCTTCACCCCAGTTGCCCAAATATCAACACTTGTCATTTTTTTTCAAAAAGGTCAAAATCAGTTAATTTTCCAGGCATATTCAGAATGCAGCATGAAAAATGCATCTACATTGGTCAAGCATCCCTAGTCGTTGCTGGTATTCTTTTTAGATACTTTCCAAATGACCTGCAGCATTTGACTGCCATTTAAAGCAAAGCACTGACTAATGTGCTATGGCCCTTGCCGATAGGGTTGAGGAACGTATAAGATACCAAATCCTTTATGGAATGGTCTCTTCACAGACAGGCTCCCTCATATCTTACTGGGGGGGGTTTAATTTGTATAATTGGTGGACATTAATTCTTACGTAACCTCGTACCAAGCTTAGATTTGTGACAGATCATTTAACGTCATTGGTCCCAGGCTCTAGAACAAGCTTACCATTAAACATTGAGAGACACCGTCCACCAGACTGAGTGTCTTAAGCGGCTCCTGAAAACATATATTTTATTATGCTTAAATTGTTAGTGTTTCTCATATGCTGTAATGTCATGTTTTAATATTTTAATATTTGTTAGTATTTGTAAGGCGCTGTTCACTGTCTAGCGCCATATAAATGCATTTTATTATTATTATTACTACTACAACTTTGTGATAGGCACATCTTGCTACAGACAATCGTACACTCTAAAAATGCGTTGTCATATATGATTGTACACTGTTTTCTAGTCCAAATTTGACTGGGAAAATCTGGTAAAATCAACCACAATATAGTCATATTTGAAAAGATTCTGGTCAAAATGACCGGTTTTTTTCTGGTCAAATGGATCGTTCCCAATCAAATTTTGACTAGAAAACAGCGTACGTAAGATCATATTTTACTTGGCACCAAGTGAAAACTCTTTGACTAGGTCATTTGACAAGAATCTTGTCAAATAACTATATTTTTTGGTCGATTTTACCAGATTTTTCCAGTCATATTTGACTATAAAACAGTGTAAAAGTATATTTGACGAAGGCATTTTTATGAATGTAGTAATTGTACATCACTTATCTCGTATATACCTCATTTCACAGTTATTAATTTATTTTTTTCACATTCAATCAACTATATAGTGATTTATGAAGCAGAGGCAATGTAAAATGAATGCCATAACATTAAAGACATTTTTACAGTTTCCTACCTTTTGTCGGTGGTGGTGGTGGTGGGGGGGGGGGCACTTCCACTAAGGTTACACAAAATGTGCCTCCGGATAGACCCTCTTTTTCTAACTGTTTTGTGCACAATGATCTCTTTTTGTGCTGCTGCCCTACCTTTTGCCCAATGACCCCCTTTTTAAAATCTTCAGATACTCAACAAACCCCATTGTCTTCTTTCTTGCTACCCCCTATTCACATTTATTCATGTCATACTCACTTGCTTTTGAGCAGGGAAAAATAAGTGCCTTAAATATCATGGCCTATCTAAATATAATCTAAAAATGAATGATCCCTTCGTAGGTATTTTGAACTCATTTAAATGTACAACTGTTTTGAAAGTTGCCACCATCCATGTGTAAAGGTTTAAGGTGCAAATAATATTCACCCAAGTTGGTGCTTTACTTTACAAGCTCTTAAATCAGGTAGTACCCCTTTAATCAATTAACGGTAGAGGTTTTCATACATTTTAATAAAAAAAAATCAAACAAATTTAATATCCTGGCCTTTAAAGTGACGTTGAAATTTTCTTGAAGATGTGCATACTTGTATCCTATTAAAAAAAGCTATGTTTATCATAAAATCAGGTAGTGTCCCTTTAAAACAAGAATTTTACCACTTTCCACCAACTTATCAATTTTGCATGCAGCAGATTCGAACTCAGCACCCTCGAATTGACTTAAAACACCTCTCAGATCTTTTAGTGTATCTTGAGTAGGGTTCAACCTTATTTTGAGCCTTTTAGGCTTGATGGATCCCCTAGTATATGTTACCTGCTTATGCAAGTATGTACGTGCATTCCTTTGAGGTATGTTTGTATGTCCCTGAGTATGAAGGTACGTACGTACGTAAGTATGAACGTGACGTGCGTATGTAGGTACATATGCGTATGTTTGTGCATAAGTATAATCACACACAAAAAAATAAACCTATTTCAGCCTATGATTTGATTACCCACCTTTCAGTTTGTAAATATACACTTAGCACTATATGTATTCATTTAAAAAGACTTCAACTTACTAATAGACACCAAAAACTCCACAAATGTTAATTTAAGCTAGTGTTTCATTTCTTTTCAAATCTTCATTTAGCAACTCAATTTATACATTCTTATGGTTAACATCCTGCATATCATCCAAAATCTTGTGTCCACAGCTGTTTGAAAGTCTTATTTATTATGCAAAAACCAGAATAAAACACAAATTATCGCTGCGCTGGCGACACACTTTTGACAACTGATTTGGATTATTTACTCCATTAAGTACATCCTGTGTAAATTTTACGAAATTTCATTGCAAGCAAATATGATTTTTCTTAAAATCTAGTTTTCCAAGTCTTTCTATGGTGAATGGGCAATAGAGGGCGGCTATCACATAAAATCATGACATCTGTATGCCGAATAGGCCAGATTCAACGCAAATGGATTTGTCTGATTTTTGCGAAAGTAATAGCTCTGCATGTACCTAATATATCAGTTGTCAAAATGTGTTGCCATTACTTAATTTGTTCTAAAAATAAAAGAGACAATTTTGCATTGGGTCAACAGCCTGTGGGTGTCGCCTGTCCTAAAATAGAAACACATGTCAAGATCACTTCATCCACTGTTGTCTGTTGTTCATGTCTGTTATTTTTGTCATTCAGAAAAAGTTTCACATTCCTGTAATATCCTCCTACTTGGAGGACACCTCATCAAGTGCACTAAATCCGCATTTGTTAATAAGGTCAAAGCTCATTACCAGTCAGATGTCTTGTGAAGTCACATTGTAAATAAGCTTAAAATGTACATTTACCTTTTGGAAAATATGCTATTGCAATTAAAACCAAACTCCATTTATGGTCTACAAGCACACTCTCATTTGTTGCTGAAGTCAACGGTCACGATCAAGGTGAAAGGCCATTTTAAACCTATCATATGACCACAACAAAAGGCAACTCTCAAACTCCACCCCATCAGCTATTTCTGCCAAACAGTTTTTGCAAACATAGCCTCAATAAAACAATCCCACTCCCTAAAATGCTGATATAAACAATTTCCAATTATTTAATAAGTTCACAAAGATTAACAAACCACCAAATTTGTCGTAGTAAATTTCATATGTGTACACACTAAACAAGTTTACCTTGTATTTGGCTACAAAAATAAAGCTTTCCTAATTTCATTATATTTCCCTATAATATGCTAATTTGGGTCTTGGCTCCTCTACGAAATTGCAACTTCACCAACACTAAACTTTTTCCTACTATATTCTTGTATTTCCAATATATACCTATTTTTATCTTATTTATAAAACTTTTGTACTAAGCAAGTAGCAATAAAACCACAATTCAAATCTGATATTGTGTCTACCGTTTCTTTCTTACATAAGTATTTCCACCACATGAACAAAAACCCAAACAATCCTCACTCTTGGGGCGACCCCTTCCTTTTATTTGATTATTTCTTTTTTCACTAAAAACTACGACCAATTGATCAAATTTTTGAATTAATCACCATTTTGGAGTTTAATCTGTGGAGCAAATATCACTTTTTGAAACATGTGACATAGTGGGCAAAATTTAGCAAAAACAGACAATTTCCTGGTTCATTTTTCCTTGTATTAACTTTGCCTTCCACTTCCTTTACTTGCTCTTTATTTTCATATAGTATTCACATCAATGAAAAGCCCATCGATGATTGTGGATGGTCCGCGTTCGCAAGACCGCCCCTAAAGAAGAACTGGGACCAGTATCGTTGTGGACTGCTCAATTCAGCCCCAATTAATTTAATTCTTCGATGGTAATAACTGCTGTCATCCCTCCACGCTTGTCGAGTGGTGGGCATTTCTGGACCACGACTCATAACCATACCAATAGAATAAGAAATGGCAATGCAACCCGCAATGCGACAATTTTTTGTGACAAATTTTTAAGGGGCACTTCGGGTACCATAGCCTCGTCCTCTAAAGCCTCGGATTTTGTTTAAAAAATTTGGATTTGTTATATCAATTGCCTAAATCGGGAGCCACAGGGAGCTATACACAAGATACAAAAGAAGGTTTTGAGAAGTGTTTTAGGATAATTCGAGGGTGCTGATTTTCGAAGAAATGCTGTAGGTAAGATTGCCAAGTCAGAATAGGCGAAAAATCCAATTTTTGTGCTAAAGTACGGAATTTTCATGCGGTTTTTCAGCTTTAAATGATGGCACTTAACTGGTTTTACATAAACCTCTAGTTTTAGAGAGTCTTGAACTGTATCTTAAATACTTAAGTGTTTTAATCGTTCTTTGAGAACAAATTGTGGGAGTTATTTATTAAAAATGAGCCAGTGTCGCTTTGAGTCATTTAGCTTTTACTCATTTGACAAGCATTTTTTTGCATGTTTCACAAAATAGTTGTAGTTGTTTCAATATGTCATTGCTCGATCTGCCGATTATGCCTATGTTTAGTTGACATCAAATTTATGCAGTTCTTATTTTTCCAAATATTTTGTAGAGACTTCGGGAAACTGGCGAGCACTTAATTACATACAGACAAAAAAAAGTTATTTTATCCAAACAATTTTGAAAACAGGTTCTGTCAAAGTTGGTCACTGAAAGATACAATTGATGGGGATCTCCTCACATTTTATGAGCTACCTATATTTTAGGGCAATTTATCCCATGATTGTCGGTTCGTAAGATAGACTTTGTTTTTTAGAAATTGGCTACACACTATCTACCCAATAAGGGTAGGTGAAGTGGAATTAACACAAGAGAGGGGAGAGGGAATCAAATTAAATTTTAGAAATCTTGCAAGCATGTTGCCTTTGTTGACTAAAAACATGCGATCATTTTGGGTTTTGAGCAAAAGAAAGTTATTTGGCCTAATAGGCACTGGAGATTTTCCGGAGTCGCCTGAAGCCTCTCACACTCCGCTAGCTAGCCACACGGACCTTCTTTTTACTTGCACCAGTCTTTTGTTCCTGCACACTTGTTGATCTTTGTTCCTGTGACCAAGCACCTTTTTCACCGAGTACAACAATGCTCTACTACTGAGTGATGTAATGATTGGAAGATAGATAAGATAGATGCGTCCAACTTATTCCAGTCAACAGTCAACCTAAAAAACTTGCAAGTCGCTTGAACATGCAGCCACGGAATTACAATTCATCTTTGACATCAATTCAAACAATCTAAACAACTGGCAGGAAAACGTCTACTTCAATTCAACATACAAATTCCAGCCAACCTCAGTTATCAACAAATGGCTCAGAGCGACCGATAAGGTTCTGAACAGAAGCATCACAACCACCGCCAACATGAACCCACTGGCAACGCACAATTTACCAGCCTCCCCCAACCAGTCCCCAACTAGCCAGCAAAACCTGAAACCTAGAAAGCCGAGAACCGCGAAATTCTAGTTAAGTTTGCTTTCTCTTCACCCAAATAATGTCCTCAGTTTTGCATCAAGATATTGTCATGAAATTGTGACCAGTGATAAGTTGTGTGCGCTGGCCATCTCCAGGAAAAGATTAATAAATATTCAAGATATTGTCATGTTAATGAATATTAATGGACTTATTTGCATATGTAACAAAACAATATGTGTGGAGGCCACCTTGAAGAGACACAAGGACATTTCATTTCTTTAGAATGCTTCAATGTATTGATAAATCACGCCTGAAATTGATCAGCCTAAAATGTCTTTATGCAAAGCAGATGATTTAGTATTTTCTGTCGTGCATTAGGCCAAGAAAAAAGTTTGTCTCAGAAGAACGCACACATTTTGTTTAAAATTGGTATTTATTATTTTTTAGTTTTTTACTCACTTGAAAGATTTTTTTTAATTTACAGAAAAAATGAAAAAAAGGTGAGTCAAAAATGCAATAAAAAAATTGTTTAAATCCCGCATTTCGCTTTAGCATTTTTCTAAAAAAAAAAGCACATTTCGCATTTGCATTTTTCACATAAATTCTTCTGAGACAACTTTTTTTTGGCCTTATAGAAAATCCACGCATGCTTCTCTGTAGGGCCGAGTAGGACAGCCGGTGTAGAATTATAGTCCGGCGTATTCATAGTCCAGCTACAACGGTAAAGAATAGAGCACTCAATTCAGTTGACTCTACTTTCTTTCACCAACATTAGTTTCACGCTTTATTCCTTTATCGTCTATGGCGCCACGGACTGTGGCTCCTGTCGGACTATATCTGCTTTCACACCGGCAAGTTCAAAGCTTTACGTATTTGGTCTTCTTTTGTACTTGTTTGGCTAATAAAAATGTTCTTGGAAGGTTCTTTAACCAATCGAGTGCAAATTTTGAGAAATGTGTATTCTCAGAAAATCTCTTTAATTAAGAGACTGCATAAATTCTTTTTATAAATAGATCGCAGTTGTCAAATGCAATATAGGTACACCATTTGCAACTTTTTGAGATGGGATCATGAGTCTATTATGTTGCGTATGCTGGCACTCTCAGTGATTTTCTGGCACTATCAGTGATTAGGCGAATTCACGCAAAATAAAAAAAAAGAATGAAAAAGAAGTAGCGGTGGGACAATAGGCAGATCAAGTAATATAGTAATAGTGAGCTCCATAGTTAATTGTAGTGAAGTATAATCATCTGACATACCATGCAAGTGAGAAGACAAAACCCGGGGAGGGGGAGAATTATTGGATTTGGTCGGGTACCCATATTGCTTGTTCAAAAAAAAGCGGGAACTAGCTGCTATTGTGGGCCTATACAGATTCACAATATCTGCTTCTGTCCCACTTAGCCACCGCTATTTTTTTAGAGTATGGGATGGCCTCTATACCTTTGACCATTAAAATCCTAATGGTAATTTTTGTTTTTATTAACATGCTCCAATTCAAGTTGGTAACCACCCCCTTCCTGAGACCGTTAAAACCCTAGCAACTTGTCATATATGTTTTGAATACAATAAATAATAATATATATATATATTTGTTATTACATCAAAAAATCTTAAAAGGGGGCGCCCTCGTGTTTTTGCATAAAACATTATGTTTTGTCCATATGCTAATCCACTGTGTGAAATAGCTAACTGAACGTAGTCATCATATAGAAAATCACATCTTTGTTTATAAATTTCCAGATCCAGAATTTCAAATCTCATAGTCCAGTCCGTTTTTTCCAAAAATTGACTGAGAGAAGCGGCCTATACACACATCAGGGTGGGCCAATCACTGTCAAGAAAACCCATCTCCATCCTGGGAGCTACCGATCCTAAATCCATGTTCAAGAAATGATGCAATATCAACAAACCCATATACTAGTCAAGCTTTACCTTTACACTCATTTCAGTATAAATTTAAAATCATTTGTACAACCAACACCATCATAATTCCACACTTCAACATAACTTTATTTCAATTATTCATATTAAGAGGGGTTCTTGCAACCATTAGTCTCATTTTCTTCACACTATTACCTTGAATTTGTTTGTCACATACATTTTTCCCATTTGGTTTTTTACAGTAAAGGTACGTATCAGGCTGCAGAAATTTTCTCACCAATTTGAAGATGTGGAATTACTGATTTTCATACTTTCTACATAATTTATGGTATAGGTAAGGAGAGATAAAATCAAAAGAAGTTTGTGTGTTATTGCAGACCACCTTTGTCATTTTGTATATTTTTTGTGCTCTAATGTTCACTTTCTTGGAATAATGGTAAGTTTCAAGTAATTGACTCTACAATAGTACTGAATAATATAACTGATTTATGAAAGTTTCTGTCTGTAAAATCTGAAGGAAACATGATAAGCCACAGTTCAGAAGGTTGTAACAGTGTGTCAAGGTTACAACCGTTTAATTACATTTCCCCATACACCCCACTGTCTATCATTTTCTGACATTAAGGTAGAAATTAAAGTTCTTAATTTATCTATTAACCAACAAGATCACCATTTAACAAAAGTAACAGAAATGTTTTCAAAATGCTGTTTAAATCAGTTTGAAAGTTTTGACCACAATGTTCCATTTTAGGTACCTTTTCTGTGAAAACACCCTTTGAAAGATGCAATGAAATCAAGAGTGTCCTCAGCAAACCCTCATGCTTCCATATGGTGAGGTCATATCTTCTTAGTATCTACACTAAACCCACTTATCTGTCTTTGCTAAATTGCAAATTACATTCAAATATGCCTGTATAAAAAGTGTGGAATTCCATTCCATAACCAAAATAATGATTTACTCTTTAATCGTGCTTGTTCCGATTTTTGTCTAGCATGTCCTCTACTTGATATGAGCCTGAATAGGCCTACAGTCTCGTACACACTGGCCATCAAGTAACCGCGGTATACCGTTGGAAACAAACTTGTGGTTTTGATGCTAGATGCGAATAATGCCAGATGAAATGTCCCAGATTCACTACGTGCCAATATGATGTTTAACCATTAACAGTTTTTTTATTGTATCTTGAGAGAAATGGATTTGAATTAAAGCTGAAAATTTCAGACGACATTGAGAAAATACGGCCTTTCATCTATATTACAATTGATCCTACGTCCGTGTAATCATAAGGGGTGTCCCAAAATATCGGAACAAGCACCTTAAATTGAAAGACCCAAGTTTTTCATCTGGAATTGATAAGGCGGCCCCGACTCCAAAACCCCACTGTTAAAGGCCTTGTCAATCATGATTTTCACCCAAAAGTGAACTTGCATGAATAGCTTAAAATTGAAGATAAGTTTTGTATGGTTCTCATAAATTAATTATTGCACCTGGAAAATTTACAGAAAATGAAGAAAACAGCACTGCTCAAAAGATAAGAGAATACATTAATAAGTGTTGCAGCTAAGGTCCGTTATACAGACGTAATGAACTAAAAACATCCGATTTCCGTCCTTTTTAGGCTGCGTTCATCTTTGCACTCGCATGGTATGTTAGGATAGCTATACTTGAATTTCGATTTTTTTTCGATTTTATGATTTAGGCAAATCACATGAATTAAGCCTTTTCATCTCCCCCATATTCACGGCGTGGTATTGTGCAGGAAGAGCTAAATACAGATTTTGCAAGCCACAGAATCTGTAAAATAAATCAATGACATAAGGCGACCTAAAATTACTGTTTTCGGGTCCGCCGACCTGATTTTTCCAGTTTTTTTCTTTTTAGTTTTTTTTCCAAATATTTTTATTTTTTTTATTTTTTTTACCCCAAATTAACTCATTTTGGCCATTTTAAAAAAATATGTAAAAAAAATCTCCTGATTTGGGGGCAATTTTAGGCCAATTTTGACCTCCAGAAAAGAACAAAAATTAAAAAGAAAAATCGCCGACCGACTGACCCTACTTGAAAAGGTCCAATCGCCCGTAAAACAGGGCTTGTTTGTCGTCTAATGGGGCACTTTTAGCCCCTACAACTCACAGGTTAAATGAGACGAGTAATACTTTCTCAACTTCACACTCCACCATTTTTGGGTTCATCCTTCATGTAAGACAACATGGAATAGCTAGCATGAATCTTCTATAAGTGGATCAAAAGATTACAAGAGTGACAGCTTATTCCGAAAAGAGTCTTGACTCTAGTCCAACTCATGAATATCTTACACCCAAGGACACACCCCATTTTGAACACTTCCTAAAATCTGGGGTTCTGGAGATGAGCTATTTTGATAAGCCATGGACCTTAAATAGCATAGTTGCCCCAAACCGAGTTCACACTTCACAATCTACTTGGGTGAGAAAAACCTCCCTTCAACCCCTACCATCCACCAAATTATAGTCCAAACAGAAACTCAGATTAATATTTATAATTCTACCCAAAACTAATTTACCAAAAATACCACTATACCATACACAAATAGTGATTGCATAGTTTCTCCCCAAACTTTGTTCAGGTGTGACAACAAGTAAATACACAACCAGATTCTCCCTGAGGCACCTTACTGTACTTCCTTAGTAGGCATGGAGAACTTCAGGTTTAAGGTATCTTATCATGTTCCCATATGTTAAAACGTCACTTCTGATGTACGTACACACTACAGTATCTAAGTCAACACTACATCAGTGTAAGTTTATTCAAGTAGTTTCACAAGTCCAATGTTACACTTTACATTTCCTTATTTTTTTGGACGTCAATGAATTGACTAAGTTTGCCATTAAAAAAGAATACTGGATGCTTGTACTAAGCTTTCACAGCCAGATTCCTACTTCCTTGGTATCTAGTTGTGGCGACCACTGCACATACCCACTAAGCAATTTGCGATGCAGTGCTTGCCAAGTACACCAGTCATTAGGTGTAACAGTGAGGCGTCTCCTATTAACCCTAGTTGCAGAGAAGGTTGTTGTCATGAAGGACGAGTTAGAACGAGATTGGGTTTATTCCGTATTGATCCCGTTTTTCCCACGATTTGGCACTCCACAACTCTCGTAGTTCGGGCCAAAAACCTGAAATTTCAGTTTTTAAAGGGGAATGGCCAATTATAGGAATGAGTTTTCATCTTGATAGATTCCCATCCACCCCAAAACCCCATCTGTACAGTTTCCGCGCCGATTAAGTTCAATCCGTTTTGCCGTGAGAGCTAAAAACGTGATTTGTCAGCCCCATAAGTACTGTGTAAAATTAATATTGGTCGACCAAAAATTAGGCACATTTTCGCTCATAACTTCCAAACCAAATATCGTTTGCCCAAAGAATTTTGCCCTAAAATAGCAGCTTTCTTCTGATACCAAAATGTTGACCACTTCCGGTAAAATCTGGGTGCATCTGGGGGACTATGCCTATTAAGCGATCGGGCCATGGGCCTTTAAACTTTAGATTCTTATGACTGTGTGACTCAAAAGGAAAAATGTAATGAATGTTTTTTTTTTCATTAATGACATTCTAGAGATAATTTAGAGAACAAAAATTAAATCATGGCAAATTGAATCATACCGATACTAAACTTAAAGAAATAATGCCACATTTCATATGACAATACGCCCGGTCATTTCCTCAAAGGTAGATTTGGGTAGGCTTAGATTTGTTTTTAATGAACTAAAACTCCCTCAGGGTGATTTAAGTGTAGGGGCCCAAAATGCTGCTAACATAAATTAAATTTTTGTAACACAATCTTCAGATTTAAAATTGTGATTCACTATGTAGTACCCTCAATAGCCTGTTATTTGTATAGGAAAATATTCTTACAACATTTTCTGGCTTAAAGTGAAATGGTAACCTTTCAGGCATCTCTTTCATTTAAGATAAAAATCAGGCAAATTTGTTTTGTCAAATTTCTATAAAAAATCACATTTTTAACTACCTCGACTGTTGGAACCCTGTTTGACACCCTACAGTCAACTCACTGCCCAAAAGTTTTTCAAACAGAAATTAAAATTATGACCATATCTGGGAATCTATCAAAATGCATTCATGGTCCAAACAGCCAAGTCTTATTCAAATGTTTTTTGAGATGGCATACAAATGACCATGTCATTAACTTATGTGTTGTAGGCTATAATCTACATGGGTGGATGGAATATGGTCGATTTTCATTAAAACGGTACTTCCAGAATGTTTGTGTATTTGGTTAAGTCTTTTCAACAATGTCTTTATTGGAACAAAACGGTAATATGTGATCGGAGCCGTTGAGGCCAAAAAATGCATTTGGGCATAGATATTTGCCAATGCCTTCCGTTTTCCTTTTCTATAGCTATTGCTTCAACCAAATCGAAAATAGGACTAAAATTGGGATGACCGAAACACAACATCCAAAATTTTTTTTTAAAATTAAAAATACTTACAGCTTGAATTCTTCGGAATATCCACCGTTTCTTGTTGCCAAACATGTTAGAACTTTGTAATTGATATTTTCCTTGTATCGTCCAATTTATGTTTTTTAAATTTTTGAAATACAAACCCAATGTCCGTAAAACCTTGTTTAGTACGTTATCCTTCACAAAGCATTTGCAAAGTGTTGGTAACACTTCTGACTACTAATATCTTGATTGTGCTTCTTATTCAAGGTCAACATAATGTCGGGCAGTGGCAATCGAGGTTTTGCTCTTCAGCTCACATGAATATTGCAAAGTATAAGTAATGTTGAACTTTTTAAAAAATGCGACCTTTTAGGAAGTGTATACGTTATCCACATGTCTCAGCAACCAAACAGCTATCAAAATATTGATCAAGAGGGGCATAGACACTCATTTTCCAAAAACAAAAATCATACAAACATTCAATCAGATACATCTTTAGTCAGTGGGGAGATGTGAAAAATGGTCAAAATGTTTACTACTTATTGTGTATCCGTTAATCGTTTATTACGTTGAAGCGTTTTTAGTTTACAATATCACTATAATTTGGCTATAGAATGACTGGTGTCAATTAAATGTATCTTTAGATAGAATTAGTAAAAGGTATCTTACTATTATGTTTATTATAAGGTCTAATTTTTTCAGCAGAATTTCAATCTCAAGATAACGTAATAAACTAAACAATTGGAGCATAGGCCTATTTCCTGAGTTCAATTGTTGATCAAACTTTAACTTCGTACAAATAAAAATTGTTTTCCGGCAACCTCTCCGATCATGTCTTAGTTTGGTATTTTCATTGATTAAAATGTTGATAACGTAATAACCCCTATTCTTTTGCTGTACAAATGTTTGTGTGCATACTGTGCAGTAAACGTTAAGAAGTGTTGTTGGCAAGATTATTTTTCCGCGTATAGGTATGGAATACTTAATGTTTAAACATTAAACATTAAATTTCGAGATATTTTTTGGGGTGTGTCTCACCTCCAAAAATTGCACCGTTTTCATGAAAATTGACCATAATATGAATACCATTTTGTCACCTAAGTGCAATCTACAATAGCTTACATTATACATACCTATCACACCCAAACATCTGCATACAATAGGCATTTTGGTCTCTTTACAATGCCATATTACTCTATTAGTGCAATGCAAACCACATACCTATCACTCCAAACATCTGTATACAATGGGCACTTATTTTTGTCTCTTTACAATTCCACATTGCCGTACTAGGCATGCAACCTTTCCCACATTTAAAGCCCCAGCACAGCTGATTGCAGCTTGAAATATGTGCACATCTGATTTCTGTATACATTCAAACTGGGTGTTTCAAATAATGTCAATTACTACACTTTTTGCCTGTTACTATGTTGCACAGAATCCCTATTTGCCACTAGAGAGTGATCCATTGGATATGGTGATACCATATGGAAGACCAACTCTTGACAATGCATCTGAGAAACTCCTCTTCTTGTCATATTGATGATGTAGTCATTCACAACAATTTATATCATCATTACTGTCACAAACTACCCCACATGGCATACCTGTCATACATCAACCCTGAATTATCTATGCTAAATACACTTCACCCTCACCGCTTAGTGCAGTCACCTTACTAAAACAATCACTCGCTATGACGTGTCGTTGACTGTTGGTAGCTAGGTACCAAGGTTCAATGGGAACCTTTACCTTCCTGGGTGCGCCAGTTTATCATCCTTGTGTATGGAATTGTACCAGTTTGTCTGTGTGTGTCCTCCAACGAAAATGTCATCCGATGTGTGACTGCTACCGCCATAGTGTTAACCTCAGTGTTGGGAATCATCATCACGTGAATAGGTACAAAAGCTGTGTAGGAAGGGGAGCCCTCTTGTCAAATACTTTCACATATTTGGATTTATCTGCCACTACAAGGGTCCCTTGTGACTCACTGCCACTCCTGTGGGGCATAAAGAGTTACCGTGGGAATTTGTCTCAGGGGATTTCAGCATGAATTTATTACACCATCTCGTTGAATAACACACCCTGCCTATTGCACGTCAGCCACTGCAATATCACCATTCTGACCAACACAATCCCACGACATATCAGCTCACGCAGGCCACCATCTCCCTTTTTGCCAAATTCCTTGACAAGGCGCCATTCTTTCATATTGCGTGCACACATTGGCTCTGGTATTGAAGAGATGTCTGCATTGAATACAAATGAACACGTAAAATTTTAATATTATTTAGAAACAAGATAAATTATAGGCGCTATCAGTGATTTCTAAATCAGAAAATCGAAAAAAATCATCAAAACTCAGATTTTTATAATTTTTTAACAAGTAAAGGTATACCAGGATAACGTTACTCCTGCAAGTGATAAATCAAAAACAACCTAAAAGCACCAATCTGATATTTTTTGCTATTACTGTCTGTAGGACACTTACTACTACAACACGTAATTGAATGGAGATCGTATCTTTTATACTGCTATTGTCATTTTCTGTCATTTTTCATTTGGGAATATACTTATTGAAGCTGTACATACTTATCCTTCACTTTTAAGCTATTCTTGTAAATTTCAATATTTGGTATCTTCCTTGTGAATTCACTGATGTCTTTAAAGACGCATCAGTGATTTAACCAAAGTCCAAATATTTGAAATTTGCAGGAATATCTTAAAAGTAAAGGATAGTCTGTAGAATTCCCTCATAAGTTACTTTTTCCAACTGAAGAATCGGACAGAAAGGAATAAAACGGCGTATGCCAGATACGATTCTCCATTCAATTACACGTGTTGTAGTACGTGTCCCAACGGGACAGTCATGACTAAATTTTTTTATGTACATCAAAAATCTGATTTTTATTTTTTTTTCGATTTTCTGATTTAGCAAATCATGTTTAGTGCCTTTAAGTATCATTACTAATTGAAACACAACTGGTATTCCATGAATGATTTTTGTATGGAATTTGTTTAGGTTCTTCTTGACAATAAAAAATATTTTGTTATTTTTAGTAAAAACATAAAACGAAGTGTTTCACCATTGGACATTGCTATAACACATAGGTTGGGCATCCCTAACTATACCCATGGTTTACATGCTTACCGTATTGAGTAATGCGTGTATGAAAACATAAAAACTAAGTTGTGTCGATTGGAACAGCTATAACACAATAGGCTGGGCATCCCTAACCTATCCCATGGTTTACCTACTGCGTATTGAGTAAAGTTTTTTGGAATGTCATATTGCTGGTGTATCTAACATTCATAAGTATTTGTTCGCAGAAAAGAATATTGGATTCTTTATACTGCCGCATGTTTCTCCGTATATCATTACGGTATCCTTGTATGGGAAATGCTTGTAAAACATAGAGAGAAAAAATATTCAACTCCCAAAATGGGCGTTGAGAGTTATTTCTAATAGCCATTATCGAAGTCTCTAAGACCCCATTTGCAAAGCATAATTTTGAAATGTATTTTATACCTACATCTAGAATGGGTGTTTTTATGTACATATATTCAAACATTTGTTACATATCACTTGGACAATGCTATACGCAATGGAACTTTCGAACCTAACACCTATAGATGATATCTTCGCTCCTCTACCCACCCTGTCTTTGATAGCTCAGTCGGTAGAGCGTCGTGCATGTAATACGAAGTCGCCGATTCGAATTCGGCCCAGCGCACATGTTTTTTTTCCACACTATCGTGCGCTGGCATCTTCCAGGGAAAGATTAATAAATATATGCATCCTTGTCTACCTGAGAACAAGTAGTTTAAATTTCAATGTGTTACCTAATTCATTTGCAATTTTTTCACAAGAAGATCTGATATATATAACTATCACCAAGATTTAATAGTGACATAATTACTAGAAACAAAAAGGTATTTTTCTGATCACCTGTAAGAACATCTGGCCTATTCTTTGGACTCCCTTCACAATCACATTAACAATCAAATTCGATTAGCACTTTCGAAGTATATAAATACAAGCATGAGCTAATAAGTTTATAGTGAGTTATGAGCACTGTACGTTTTTGGTGATGGTGTGACCATCAACTTGTCGATGTATTTTGATGTTTACGTTCATATTGTTATTGTGATCGTGCCTTCTCTGGACTCGCTGTGGCGTTTTCCTGTGTCGTCTGCTCATGGCGGTGACCACGAGTGCATCTTTGGGCCCAGAGACGGTCACTCTTGTAAATTCGTGTTTAATGATTTTTTGTAGGGTTAGTCGCTTCTGGCCTTATTGGCCTTTTGATCAGTCCTCCGTAATCGTTTGTATAAATCCGTATTTTGCCTGTATAGTTTGTTTATATTTTTGTTTATTTTTAATGATTCTGGAAATAAAGAATATGAATATGAATGCGTGTAATGTAAAAACATAAAAACTAAATGTGTTGACATGTTTTGGCCAATATAATAGTCAGGTTCACTATGTTCAAATATTATTATTTGTTGGCTTTTTATGGAGATTTGCTAATTTTTGCATTTTTCTAAAGTTCCGCTGTCACAGAAACAGAAAATCAATGTTGGCATTTTTTAAATCGCATATAAGCGGCATCTTGGATTTCAAAATGGCCGCCATTTTTAACCTATAATATGTTATATCTTGGCTTTTAAAGCACCTAGTAATGCAATTTCACCTTCTAAATCTATTGCTGGAGGGTGTCAATCCCAATGCAACAACATTAGATTATGTAACTGTGGCGGCCATCTTGAAATTCAAAATGGCCGCCAAAGGAAGTTGTTTTTTGCCATACCTACCTCTGAAACTAGTAGAGGCATGATTAAGGCATCTATACCCATGTTTTCAGGGTCCAGAAATCCAATAAGAACATTAATAACAACAATGGACCACATTTTTGTAGAAGCCATCTTGAATTTCAAAATGGCCGCCAAGGGGAAAACGTTTTTTGCCAACATTCCGGTCTGTAATACCAGTAAATTCATTATTTTAGTGTCTATAGCCCAGGCTATACCTATGTTTCAGGGTCCAGAAATCAAATAACATGGTTAACAACAACGGATCATTTGGACGTGGCAGCCATCTTGAATTTCAAAATGGCTGCCAGGTAAGAGTTTTGCCTACGCCTACAAAAGGTATGCGAAACACATAGTAGTGCATAGTAGTACAAAGTACCCCCTGCAAAAATGATAAGGTTTCAAGTTTGAGTGTGAAATTATGTCTTTAAAGACGCTATCAGTGATTTAACAGAAAGAGTCAAAATATTTGAAATTTGCAGGAATAGCTTAAAAGTAAAGGATAAGTCTGTAGAATTTTCATAAGTTACTTTTTCCAACTGAAGAATTGACAGAAAAAGGAAGAAAACGGCAGTATTCCAAGATACGATTCTCCATTCAATTACGTGTTACAGTAATGACTAAAATTTCCGATTTTGTCCTTATTAGGTTGCTTCTGGCCTTATCATTTGCAGGGTATGTTAAGATACCCATACTTGTTATGTACATGCCAAAATCTGATTTTTATTTTTTTTTTCGATTTTCTGATTTAGCAAATCACTGATAGTGCCTTTAACCATGCGTTAAACCTTGTATATGACATTTTCTGACACTGGCACTTTGTTTACAGGCTCGCAATTCAAGATAGCGACCGGTGGCTGCATTCAAAGGTCTTTAAAAGCTAGAAATTACCACAAATATCTATATTTAGTTAACATCTATAAATTTTGATAAAAGGGCGAATTAAAGTATGTGATATTATGTCTTCAAGTTGTCTATTAAGTCATATCTGATGTTTGTGCATTGTAAACATGCTTAAAATTCAAGATTACAGCCACAATGAATACCTTCAAAAATCTCAAAAACATCTGTATTATATTAGTATTAGCATATCCCCGAAATTTACGATAAAAAGTGTAAAAATAGCTAAAAAGTACAAGATATGTATTTAACCATTACAAAGTCATATTTGGCATTTTTATTTGGTTAAAGATCCTGAAAGATGCCCATGTTTGCCACCATTATTGAATTTTATGCAAGTTTAACAAAAGAGAAAATCAGATCATGACTTTCTAGCAGTTTCTTATAATCAGAGTAGTGAAAGATAAATATTGTATGTCATTCATTTGTATTTAATTTAATCATAATTTTTAGATTATTTAAAAAATATATTATACATATAGATGTGGCAATTGATAAATTTCAAATATCTTGAGGTGGCCGCATATTGACCTTTATTTTGAATTTTAAACATGTTTAACTTTAAAAAATCAAAATGTCATAAATAAGTATTAATGTTCAAAGAAATTTATCTCATATCTCATAAAAATTTATGGATGATATAAATATATTACAAATAATATTATATGACAACTATTCTTAAAAAAACCATTTTCGGGACTTAAGTGAAATGGGTTAACCTATTCAGGCATGCTCTTTCATTTAAGATAAAAATCAGGCAAATTTGTTTTTGGGTCAAATTTCTATAAAAAATCACATTTTTACTACCTCACTGTTTTTTGGGACCCTGTTGACACCTACCGTCACGTCACTGCCAAACATTTCTTTCAAAAGAAATTAAAATTAATGACCTATCTGGGAATCTATCAAAAATGCATTCATGAGTCCAAACACCAGTCTTATGTCATGGTTTTTGGAGATGGCATACAAATGACCATGTCATTAACTTATGTGGTGTAGCTATAATCTACAAGGTGGATGGAATATGGTCATTTTCATTAAAACGTGCATTTTCCAGACATGTTTGTGTATTTGGGTAATTCGTCTTTTCAAACAATGCTTTATTAGAACAAAACGTAATATTTTGATAGGTGCCGTTAAGCGGCATTTGGGCATATATAGTTTGCCATGCTTTCCGTTTTTCTTTCTATGAGCTATTTTTGCCTTCACACCCACATCTAAAAATAAGGGAAAATTGCATGTCCGAACACAACATCAAAATTATTTAAAAAAATTAACAACACACTTGCAGCTTGAATTCTCGAATATCAACGTTTTTTCTTGTGCCAAACATGTGTAGCAATTAAAAATGTATGGAAAAAAAATTACCTCAATTTTATTTTTAAATTTTTTGAAATCAACACAAGTCGTGAAAACCTGTTTATTACGTTATCTTCAACAAAGCAGTTGCAAAGTTTGGGTAAAACTCTAGATATTGATGTGCTTCTTATTTCAGGTAAACATAATGCGGCATTTTGGAAATTAGTGTTTTCTTTGATTTCAGCTCCAATGACTATTGAAAATCTAGAAATTTTAACTTTTTAAAAAAAAATGCGACCTTTTTTAGGAAGTGTATTCCGTTATCCACATTTCTCAGCAACCAACGAAGCTATTTAAATATTGATCAAGAGGGGCAATAGACACTCATTTCCACCCACAAAATGCATACAACCATTCATCAGATACACGTAGTCAGTGGGAGATGGTGGAAAAAATGGTCAAAAATGTTTACTACGATATTTGTGTATACGTTGAATTCGTTTTAGTTTACATGATCAACTATAATTTGGCTGTAGAATGACATGGTGTCAATTAAATTTATCTTTAGAATCAATTAGTAAAAGGTATTCTTAATATTTGTTTTTATAATGTCCAATTTTCAGGCAGAATTCAATAATCAAGGATACGTAATAAAACCTAACAAATTGGAGCATATTCCTGATTCAATTAGTTGCTCAAACTTTAACTTCGTACAAATAAAAATTGTTTTTCCGTTTAACCACCTCTCCGATAAAGTCATTAGTTGGTATATTTCATTGATCTTAAATTTTTGATAACGTAATAAACTATCTTTTGCTGTACAAAATGTGTGTGCTTACTGTGCAGTAACGTAATAAGTGTTTGTTGCAAAATTTTTTTCCCGTAATAGGTATTGAATACTTTTATGTTTAAACAGTAAACATGAAAATTTGAGATAATTTTTTTGGGGTGTCTCACCTCCAAAATGCCCGTTTTTGCATGGAAATTGTAACATATATGATAGCGCATTTTGTCTCCCATAAAGTGCATGCTAAACCAATTCTTACTTTACATACCTTCCCACCAACACCCAAACATCTGCAGAACAATAGCATTTTGGTCCTCTTTACAATGCCATCATTTGCTCTATTAGTGCATGCTACATTCGCTTCCATACTAAATGCCGATCGTCAACATCTGCATACAAAGAAAGGCACTTATTTGTCTCCTTTAAATGCCATATTGCTCTATGTGCAATCTAACACATACCTAATCCCAAACACATCCAAACATCTGTATACAAGGGCACTTATTTTGTCTCTTTACCATTCCCATTGCCGTACTAGCATGCAACCTTTCCACATTTAGCCCAGGCCCAGCTGGTGCAGCTTGAAATCTGTGCACATCTGAGTTTCTGTATACTATTCAAACTGGGTGTTAAATTCAAATAAATGTCAATACACACTTTTTGCTGTATATTTGCACAAAATCCCTTTTGCACATAGAGTGATCCATTGGACATGGTGATACCATATGAAAATACAACTCTTGACAATGCATCTGAGGAGACTCCTCTCTTGTCATATTGATTGATGTAGTCATTCACACATGGTAATATCATCATTCCTGTCACAGCTACCCCAACTGGCATACCTGTGCATCCCCATCAAACCCTGAATTTATCTATGCTAAATAACACTTCACCCTCAACGCTTAATGCAGTCACCTTACTAAACAAATCACTCGCTATGGGACGTGTCGTTGACTGTATGGTAGCAGGTAACCCAGGTTCAGGGAACCCTTTATCCTTCTGGGGTGCCCGTTATCAGCCTGTTGTGATGGATTGTAACCAAGTTGTCTGGCTCGTCCTCCAACCAAATGTCCGCCTGGTGTGTGACTGCTACACACAACAGTGTTAACCTCAGTGTTGGGATCATCCGCACGTGATAGAGTAACAAGCTGTGTAGAATGAGCCACTCTTGTCAAATACTTTCACATATTTGGATTTTCTGTCCACCAACAAGGTTTCCTTGTGATGTCACTGCCACACTCTCCTGTGGGCATAATAGTTTACCTGTAGAATTGTCTCAGGGGATTTCGCGTGAATTTAATCACATCTCTGTTGAATAGACAGAAACGTCCGTAGCGCCTATTTTCCAAGGCCAACTTTCATCCACTGTCCCTCTCACCCCCTATGTCTTCCCAGCAAGCAGGATCACACCTGTCGCCGCCTAAGGGAGTCTCATATGGCCTTCGAGAGAGTGGGGTGTTGGGGGGTTATGGGGAGACAATTGCCACCGACAACCCCCTTCCTCGAACGGGGAAAGCACCTGTAGGTGACGAAGGGAAGGGAGGGGGGGGGAAGAAGAGAAAGGTGCGGACCTTCTTGGTGAGGTAAGAAGACGGGAAGCAAGCAGACCGCCTGTACGTGCTATGTGGGTGCGCCATGGGAGGGGGGGAGCCTGGAGTCCGCCATTCTTTCATATTGGCGTGCATACATTGGCTTTGGTATTGAAGAGATGCCTGCCATTGTAATACAAATGAAACACTTACATTTCATATTATTTATAACAATTATAAGATTAAGGCACTATCATTTATTATCTAAATCAGAAAATCGAAAAAACTACATCAAAAAGCAGATTTTTATATTTTTTTAACAAGTATATTTATACTCATTACGCAACATATCCTGGCAATTATCAATCTAACACACAACCTAACTCACTGTGCACTGGGGGAGGGGGCCCGACTGCGGGGTGATCGTCTTTTATTTTTCTCATTCCCTGGGCCCTGAGTGAGGAAATTCTATTTCTTGTCCCCACATGGGGGGTCCTGGCCGCGAGGACACCGGGGACCCATCCTGGTTTCCGTTTCTCAATTGGTCTGTATATCTTTATAATATTCCGCTATAAGTTATAACTGCAAGGTCGGGTGAAGGAGGGAGGGAGGGCTTCTCCTGGATTTTGCGGGTTATTAATGCTTGGAATTGTTGTTTGTGCAATGAAAAATGTAGTCCTTATGTTCCAGCACGATTGCTGTAGATCCCATCGTCCCCTCTCTGTCTGTACGACTTAATCTTCACTTTTTAAGCTATTCTTGTAAATTTTCAAATATTTTTATCTTCCTTGGGATTCACTGTGTCTTTAAAGCCCTATTAGTGATTTAACAGAAAGAGTCCAAATCATTTGAAATTTGCAGAATAGCTTAAAGTAAAAGGATAAGTCTGTATAATTCTCATATTTACTTTTTCAACTGAAGAATCGACAGAAAAAGGAAGAACACGGCATATTCCAAGATACGTTCTCCATTCATTACGTGTTGTAGTAAGGTCCCGACGGACATTGAAATGACTAAATTCATGAATGCAAAAATCTGATTTTTTTATTTTTCCGATTTTTCTGATTTAGCACATCACTGTTAGTGCCTTTAAGTAGTCTTAACTAATGTGAACACAATGGTATTCATTAATTAATTTTTGTATGAATTTTATTTGGTTCTCTATTGACATAAACCTATTTTTAATTTTAGTAAAACATAAAACTGAAGTGTTTCACCATTGGACCCTTGCTATAACACAATAGGTTTGGCATCCCTAACCTATACCCATAGTTTACATTCTTACTGGTATTGAGTAATGCATGTAAATGTAAACCATAAAAACTAGTGGTCCGATATTGGAACAATGCTATATAACACAATAGGCTGGGCCATCCCTAACCTATCCCATGGTTTACATACTTGCGTATTGAGTAAAGTTTTTTAGGTGTATTAATTGAATGAATGGCGGCCATTTTGAATTCCAAAATGGCCGCCATAAGGGGAATTGAAAAAAATGCCAACTTGATTTTCTTATTAGGTGAACCATAAGCTTTCGAAATGTATAGTTTTCCTATCTCCGGACAACCACCACATCCATTACCAATGACTTGGTGATACGCCTAAGAAGTAAATTTACAGGTCTTGTTGATCATACATCTTATTTGATACATAAAATATCGAGAATATTTAAAGTTTTGAAAGCGAAATGTTGATGCTCATGTGTTTCATATTAAGGGTGAAGATCCCGTTATACTCCCACCCTCTAAATTCAAGCTATTTCAGGTTAAATTAGGTGGGACTATACTATGGTCAGTACAGGAATATAGAGGAAGCTGTTACAACAATTATGTGATTCAGCATTATTTTTGTATGGAATTTGTTTTAATGTTCCTCTATTGACAATAAAACAATATTTTTATTTTTATTAATTTGAGTAAAAACATAAAACCTAAGTGTGTCACCATGACAATGATGAGGACAATGCGACAACAACAATAGGTTGGGGCACCCTAAATAAACCTTAGGCCTACCCATGGTTTACATACTTTACCAGTATGAGTAATGCTTGTAATGTAAAAACATAAAAACCTTAGTGTGGTTGACATATTTTGCCAATGCTATAAACACAATTAGTTTGGGTAATTCCTATACCCATGGTTTTAACATGCTTACGGTAATGAAGTATTGGTGTTATGTAAAACATGAAAACTAGCTAGTGTGTTTACATTTGCCGGAGTTTTTGTTCTACACAGTCATCTTATGGCACTGTATACTACGGTCATAAATGGTTACTGTATGAAAACGAAAGGTGTGATTGATCTTGAAAACGAAAGTCCTGACTCTCAAACTGGGATGCATGCAATTGGTGACTATCTTTAAGTTTCAGGTGGCTTATTTTCTAATTAATACTCAGAAAAATTTATTTCGAAAATCTCTGAGTCCCCTTTAACTACTGAAAAAATATCGCTAGGGGACGAGAAGTATTGTGAATCTGATAGTCCCACAATCGCAGCTTGCCCGCTTTTTTTTAAACAAGCTATGGGTACCCGACCAAAATCAATAATTCTCTCCCTCCCCCTACCCCTGGTTTTGGGGTCTTATCACTTGCAGGTTAAGTCCAGATGATTATACTTCACTACAATTACTATGATGCAAAATCTGATTTTTATGCTTTGTTTTATTTTGTGAAGTAGCAATCACTGATAGTGCCAGAAACACGAGATGCCAGCATACCAACATAATAGACTTCATGAATCCCTCTCAAAAAGTTTGCAAATGGGTACCTATATGCATTTGACAACTGCGATCTTGTATAAAAAAATTTATGGCAGTCTGTTAATTAAAGAGATTTCTTAGAATACACATTTCTCAAATTTTGCACTCGATTGGTTAAAGAACCTTCCAAGAACATTTTTATTAGCCAAACCAGTAAACAAAAGAAGACCAAATACGTAAGCTTTTAACGCCGGTGTTGAAGCAGCTATAGTCCTGCAGCCACAATTCCCGGGGCCATATACGATAACGAATAAAGCGTGAAACTAATGGGGCGTTAAGAGGTCAACTGAATTGAGTGCCTGATTCTTTACCGTTGTAGCCGGACTAAGTACAACCCGGACTATAATTACTTCTACACCGGCCTGTCCTTCTCGGCCTACAGAGAAGCAGCGTGGTATTTTTCTATAAGGCCAAAAAACGTTGTCCTCAGAAGAATTTATGTGAAAAATGCAAATTTCATGTGCTTTTTTTTTAGAAAATGCTAAAGCGAAATGCGGGATTTTAAAACAATGTTTATTGCATTTTTGACTCACTTTTTCTCCTTTTTTCTGTAAATTAAAAAAAATCTTTCAAGTGGGTAAAAAAAAAAAATAACAAATCCAATTTTAAACAAAATGTGTGCGTTCTTCTTCTTCCGAGACAACTTTTTTCTGTGGCCTAATGCACGACAGAAACTACTAAATGCATCTGCTTTGCCATAAAACCACATTTTAGTCAGTCAATTTCAAGCGTGATTTTTATACCTTGACATTCCAAAGAAACTGAAATGTCCTTGTGTCTCTTCAAGGTGCCTCCACTCATATTGTTTTGGATTTCATATGCAATGGTCCAATTTAATATTCCAATTATAATTACATGACAATATCTTGATTTATTAATCTTTTCCCTGGATATGGCCAGCGCCCACAACTTGTCAGCATTGTCACAATTTCATGACAATTTCTTGATGCAACTGAGGACATTATTGGGGGAAGAGAAGCAAATTTATTAGTGGCAACCTTGGAAAAATGAAGAAAGTTTTAGTCATTACCTTTTGACTAAATCCGCTGTTGGCCTATTCATTTCTAGTTACTACTGCATTACCACTAACAAGTGGCATTTCACCACATCTCGGGTTTGGTTCATAGCAAGGCTGGTGCTGCGTACAGTTGAGGAATTTTACAAAACGTCTCATTGCTGTGACTGACCCATTGTAATTTCCATGATCTCTCTTACAGCTCAAGTCTTTTCTCTCTCGATGCTGTAGGATTATCACTGAATGAATTCTGCAGCAAAAGAACTTTTAATGTGCCTTTTCTTCACCGTGTAATAATGACTCAAGCAATCAGTCCAAGTCAGATTCTCCATATGTTTCAACTAAAAATTAAGAGAAATGCAAGAAAATGTTACATTAAGATTTGGAGACACAGAGACCAATCAACAAACACTACCAAAAAAAAAACTACAAAACATTAAATAAATTTAAAAAAAATACAAATAAATAAATGAACGTCCTTAAGAGAATAAAGTCCAATACCCAATACTATTGCTTTTCCCGATATGTTAATTAGGGAAATTTGAGAAACTTTGTCAACCATTTTTTTTTTCTTTTGCTTATTAGCATTTTTTGGGCGTAGACAAATGTCTTAAGTGTGTTTTTGGATGATGGCAACTGATGGGCCGTCTTTAATGGAAGTCCTACCCAATACATTATGACTTTATTCCATTAAGTTAACACTTAAAGGAGCATTTTCGTGATCACCCGCCTCCCCGTACTTACCTCCAACAGTTGAAGATTTTTATCAATCTGACCATTGGTCTAACTCTAAGTATAGTATGTGTACCTTATGTGCAAATTTGATATATTCTGAAAGAAATTCGTATTTTTAGATGGATCAGAAATTAATTTAATTAATTTTGATTCCTGCTTTGATGTGGTTCGATCATGGGTGTTTCCATGACCCACATATGACCGCGTCCTCGTTCGTTATTACAAAACATCAGAAGAAACCCTTTATAGTGGAGTTGATTCTTCAGCTTCAACGGTTTTGGAAAAAAATATTCCTTGTACAACATTTTTAAAAATGAGATTTTCGTAACGAATTCGCTTTTAACGTGTTAAACCAATGGTGACGTCTAATTGGAATTTCTTGGCCGCCTCCCCTGGTCTGATGTCAAGATGGGAGATTTGGGATGTGCATGTGCTATGGTGAGATACTCAAATATAAGATCAGTTGATGTCATCAGTAGTGCAAGCCTTGCATTGGAATGGGCACAAATGATCTGCCTATTAGGCCAATAACTTCTCTTTTCTCTCCTTGCTCGAAACCCCAAGATCGCTTTTTAGTCACAAAGGCACATGCTCTGCAAGATTCTAAAATTTTATTTGATTCCCTCTCCCCTCTCTCTTGTGTTGTAATTCCATTCACCTCCCCTTATGTGGGTAGCTAGCTGTGTAAGCCAATTTAAAACAAAAAATCTATCTTACGAACCGACAATCATGGGATCATTGCATAAAATATAGGTAGCTCATTAAAAATTGTGAGGGAGATCCCCATCACTTTTATTTTCAGTGTACCACTTTGACGAGAACCCTGTTTTCAAATTGTATGGAAATAATAACGTGTAGTTTTTGTCTTTATTACTCAGTGCTCCAGCCAGTTCCTCCGAGTCCTCAAACTATTTGGGAAATAATAACTGATAAATTTGAGTCCAACTAGACTAAACTGCCATAATCATCAGATTGAGCAATGACATATTTGAAACAGACTCTTTTGTGAATCTGCAAAAAATCTTGTCAAATAGAGTACCATATATCAATTGACTCTCTGGCCATTACCTCCCTCAAAGCGACACTGGCTATTTTTATTAAATAACTCCCCACATTTTCTCAAAGACAGATTACCACTTATTCTTTAAGATCGCCGTATCCAGACCTAAAACCTATAGGTTTATTTTAAAAAACTAAGCCTTCAATTTTTTGGCCCCCCCATCATTTAAAGCTAAACCGCCATGAAAACCGATACTTTAGCACAAAATTGGATTTTCGCCGCCTATTTTTCCTGACTTGGCATCTCACCTACATGCTTTTTTAAATCAGCACCCCTCGATTATATCCTAAACACTTCTCAAAAACCTTCTTTTGTGTATCTTGTGTATAGTCCCCTAACTATTAGGCCCTGGTTTGGATATTAAAAAATCATTTTTTTTTTCTAGGAAAATCATAGAGCTTTAGAGGACGAGGCTACGGATACCGAAGTGGCCCCCTTTAACAACATTTGTCACAAAATTGTCGCAGTGCGGTTGCATGCCATTTCTTCTTCTATTGGTATGGTTCTGGTCTGTGGTCCAGACCTGCCCACCATCCGACAAAGCTTGGATGGATGATATAGTTTACTTACCATCAAAGAATTAAACTTACTTGGGGCTGATTGACGCGCACAACGACTACTGGTTTCCCGTTCTTCTTTAGGGGGGGTAGACGGGAAGAAGTGAAAGGTTAGGGAGGGAGGTGGGGGGGGAGGGGGGAAACGATAGGAGAGGAGGAAGGCGCAAAAGTGGGCGAGGGGAATATAGGACTGTGGGGGAGAGAGAAGGAAGGGGGGGGGGGGGGGAGGGAAGGGAGAAGGGAGGGGAGGGAAAGTGGAAAGTGAACGGAGGTATGCGGAAAATTAAGATGGGATGTAAGGGGGAAAGGAGAAAGGGAGAAAAGAACAAGGATGAGCGGAAAGGTGAAGGGCAAGTTTGGGAGGCTGAGAAAGGAGAATGGTAAAACGAGCCGTGGGCGTTAGAACCCAAGGTATCTGAGTTGGAGGGGATAAGGGAGGGGGAGCTGGACGACAATGGGGACGAGTGTACAGGAGCGGATGAGAAACGTGGGAGAGGGATTGGACGCAAATGTGCATATGGGGGGGGGAGGGGAAGTATATATGGATCCGTGCGAGATCCGCCGAATAGAAAAAGCGGGATTAGCACAGGTCAAAAGGAAGGGTCAAAAAAGAGGGGGGAAAGAAAGGACAAGTTAGCGGTGAAGGAGTGAAGAGTAAGGGGAAGGGAGAGATAGGGTGAAGGGGGAGCAGGGAGTAGAAGCGGAGAGGAAGAGAGAAAGAAGAAAAAACAGGGGTTCTTCTTGAACTCCAACAATCACACATCATCGATGGGCTTTGCATTGATTGATTACCATCTCTGAAAATAAGAGCAAGTAAAGGAGTGGAAGCAAGTTAAATACAAATACCAGGATGAACCAGGAACGTGTGTTTTTGCTAATTTTGCCCACTATTCAGACAGTTTCCAAAATTGTTGCATTTCTTGCTCCCAGATTAAACTCCAAAATTGTAATTAATTCAAAATTTGATCAATTGTTAGTAGTTTTTAGTGAAAAGAAGAAATAAAAAGTACTTTGAATTTTGACCCCAGGGTACAAAAGTTACACCAATGATTGTGAAAAGACCATATGCATTTTGCCCAAATTTATCTACATGTTTTGTATACAGTGTAGTCCCATAACCTTACAACATGTCCAAAAACATCGATAGTTTCACACCCTGTGAATACAACTTCCACCTAGTTATCAATTATAGAAATGTAGTAGAATAAGAAAATAGTCTAAATTTCTGTCTTGTGTCAAACAACATAAAACAAACATTAGCTATCATTATCGTGTTTTCTTAGCATACAGGGTGATTCTGCACACTGTTAAAATAACCTGTAAAAAAACAGGCATTTGACGCACTGGGACTCACGTATGCAGAACGTAAAAATAACTTGAGACGTAAAAATAAGAAACTATTGCAGGGACCGTAAAATAACGGCGTAAAATCTCGGCTTCAACGGTATTTTGGTTTTGACTTGTTTTAACTATATTAAGAATTTAAAACGTTTATTACAATCCTTTGACCAATTTTCACTTTGGTAGCTATGGCTCATACAAACGTTGTATTGTTTACCCACGAGGTTTGTAAAAGTATATTTCAGGCAAACATTTTGAGAAAAAATTCAATGAACAAGTGGAAAGGCGTGCATTAAATAAAGAATTTAAACCATTTTACACACGTGTTAATATGGTAAGTCACATTCTAATGTCACCAATATTTAATCATATGAATAAACTTAAACATGTACCTTACATAGATTCGAACCAGGGCCTTAAGGTACAAGTCCGAAACCTTATCCACTACACTACAGACTTTTACTACAGCAGACTAAAATTAAATTTATATAATTTGTGTGTACTACTTTATTTTTCAAATTAAACTAAATAATAAAAAGGATGAAAAGTTTTTTTAACAATTTTTTAAAAATGATCGGGAAAAAGATTTTACAATTTTTTAATGACATTACGACGTTACTTTTAACCACATTTTTCTAATAGTAAAACGATTTTTCATAGTCCGTTTCCTTCATTAAAAACAAACAAGTAAGTTGCAAAAAACGTAATATTACGGAAAATCATAACATCACGTATAAAATACTACCTTTTTTTCAAATGTGTACGTATTATTTTTAGCCACTTTTTATTTTACATTGTTCTGCTTTCAAATTGTAATTTAATGTTAGATATAGGTAATAAAGCGGCGAAAGATTATTGAATAATAATCTTGGGGTTTAACCGAACTTTAAAAAGGTAAATCCTGGTAAATTAGGACCTTTTAACAGTGCAGTGGTTTGCATTGCACCATTCTAACCTATAGGGTGGTAGCATTATAATACCGACACAAAATATCAAACATCAATTTTGGATGCAGGACATTTCTGCTTTTTTTTATCCATATGTTCACATGCCAGAGTCATACAGGATGAATCTCATATGTACAGGCAACACTTGGGGCTCATTCTGAAATTAGTATTGGGGCTGTGAAATTTATTGAGTCGTACATTTTGTTGAAGTGGTACAATGCATCTTTGATTGTTTTGTTTTGCTTAAATTCAGACTAACACATATTAATTATTGTAATTTATTAGATGTTTAAAGTAATAAGTATTAAAAACCTGACAATACAAAAACAAAACAACACGTACAATTTACTGAAATAACTATAAACATTATTTTCCTGTTATTTATTATTGAAACTGTTATTGAAAACAGTTTCTTCTTGCGACAGACATCAAGGAGAGACCGACCAATATCCCAAAATTAGTTTTGAGCCTAACTACATTTTGTTGTTTGGGGCAACTGATAACGCAGTTATTCAATTCAAATAAGGTTTTATTAGCATTTTCATTCAGTCAGTTAGTCGGTTTATAATGATATATATTCTATATTTAAAGATATTTAAAGAATCATAATTACATCTTTAATGAAATAAAATGTACAAGCATTTGTAGGCTTCATTACTCAAATGCAGGAGGCCATAATAAGTCAGGGGGACTTGAGCATTGACCCCACCATACTGTATAAGAGTGGGTGAGCCAGGCCATTTTGTCGGTAACACCTGGGGGGCAAAGAGGTTATACCAGGGCTACCTCAGACTACTATGACATACACGAAAATGTTTGTATGGCCAATTCTGTAGGGTACTTAACGAACTAGGGGCCCGCAAGAGATTATACAGGAGGGTAAAATTGAAAAGTAGTCCAATGTTGGTGAATTGTATACCCCAAATTCCCCCAAAGTATGATCACAAGGATAAAAAAGTATAGTTTGTGTCTACCACTCCGACTTACCCCTATGGAGTTTCTAGCTAAAACCGTTCTTAATGTCAAAGGTTTAAATTTAGCTTCTACCAGGGGTCAAATAACAAAAAGCTTAATTTCAGTGGAATGGTCTCATATTGTTTGTGAATGTTCTCACAATTCAATAAGGAATAGTTTTAGCCATCTGCAATGTTGAAATTAACAAGTTCGCACCTCATTAAGTACTACCCTATACACTCGTAGGGGTATGGGGTGGTTGGGTGTACGTGGTAACTAATACTTTTGTTACATTGGCCAAACATACCTTATTTTTACGTGGATTAAATTCAAATAGTATGATCACCATTTCACTGAATGAAGCGTTGTTTTTAATATTGCGGGAGACCTTACAAACCATGCGCCTAAATTACCCATATGTTATGAGGGTAGCGAATTCAACGGAGGTTCGTGTAAAGTAATATGATGGGTTTCTACTTATCGAATAATATTCAACTTTTTCATATTGTCCAACAAAATGCAGCAAAATATAGAGTGTGCTTTAAACAATCCATTCCAAACACTTTAAGATATAACTTTTTCCTTTCGGACTTTTCGTAAAATTATTTCTTTAGCTTAGATGTGTAGAAAATAGTAAAAAAAAACGGTTTCGAAAAGGTAGGGCGCATATTTCGGGAAATGTCCCTCGTATATCGAAACCAAATAAAACCATGTGAAACTTACCCCTTTCGGCGATGGAAACGTGTTTTTGTCATAATTTTCTTTTTTAGTTTTAATTCAGCTTCATTTTATTATCACCACATCTTCCGAGAATATACAATAATGATAGGAAGTATATTAGAATATAACCGAAATACCATTGGGTGTAGAACAACGACAGATTGGCATTATATCAATTTGAAATATGAAGGCAATATACTCCCAATTTATATTTATGAAATTGACAGATAAACATGACTGTAAAATCATTTGGATCGATTATGTCATGGTCACTAATCAGAAGAAGCGAGGATGGGTGTGATGGGCCCTTAAGATCATATACTTTAAGATTGACCTTACCAGTGGAAGAGGAACTTTTTTGTGAGCCAACAAGGGCGAGACAGGACAAGATAAGACAAGACAGAACCAAGCAGGACAGGACACGGGATTACAAGAAGTGAACTCATTTAGGTGAGGGTAGAAAACAAAGTGAAGGTGGCGAAACTTGCTGTGTGCTACCAGAACGAATTAAAGCTTGAATAGTTCAAGGAGGGAAGGGGAAAGTCAAAATACAAATGGAATCCTAACCAACCAAAGTCACAAAACACGCCTTTTCAAATTTTGTTTAGTTTGTAACTGCAAACTATATTAAAACTATAGAAAATTCCAACTTGTGCTGTGGCTTGACTCCCTTGCCTCTCCATATGCACGTGTCTAGGTCCTTCCATGTGAAGCCATTAGCACCTACTCTTCCCCTTTTGTTTAAAAACGCAAGACATTGCTATTCCTACTGTTAGCTTTTATGAACCGAGTGGGGATTATGGTCATACAACGTAACACTTTGTAAGGGTTACTTACAACAAACACCTTTTTGATGGGAAAATCCTGGACGAATTCTATTTTCCTTTACGATTCTACTACGATTAATCCCTATTCATGTCGCCGAGCTTTATCAATAATCAATCAGCCGTCACTCAGTGTTACTTTGCAGCGATAACTTGTAACCTTGACCGTGCTCACACAGGAATCGCTCACAGTATAAAACTTAATTATTTCATTAAGTCCCAACTGTAAGTGTGTACTGTTTTTCGCGGCTGTCATTATGGAGTAAACAAAGGTTAACCTTCATCTACGGACTATATGACTTTGAGCTGCCTTTGAAAGGATTTTCAAGACATTATTTCTCGTGTTCAACATATTTTTTTTGCTACTATCATTTTGGCCCGGCACTCCTTACATACGTGTTACGGAATCAGAAAAACAGAGAAGAAATAAAGAAATAAATAAAGCAAAGAATTGAATTAAAGAAGGAAGTTGAATTTCCACTCCAATAGTAAAAATCCTGAAAAATAGTGGATTTCCACACGTTTGAGGAGTTTAAACGAAGGACAACACTTTGGGGAAGGACAACACGAAAACGATGGAAATCCACTCCTTTTGGTTTAATATGTTCCTTGTTAAATGAAAAACATAGGGAAAACAACTATCAAAAACAGTGCTACTTTTACATTTAACCGTGTGGGCCTATAACCGAAAACTCTGCACGGTTATCCGGTTTAAATTAGATCCGGGTAGGGGGCGTAAGCGGATCTCAATCACCCCATTGTGTTAAGGACCCGGTTAAAGATATTGCCCATTAAGGAACCATGGAACATGCGTAGATCGTCCCGGTCGTATATCGTCCAGGTATCAATCTTTTGATTGGGCTTTCCTTGAACGACTTGCATTTTAGTTTCTTTGAGGAGCCTATTAGGAATAACTTATCATCGGGTAGGGTGGGTTTGACATTTAACATTTAGATTTCAAATGAATCAGCTGAATTTCAAAAATCGAGTTACCCTACCTATGTAAAAAGTACACATTATAACATTTATATACTTTCCTGCGAAAATCAATGACGACCTATCTTCGCAAAACGTTTAAATTTATTTGTCCAATTTTAAAATTAAGCCTAAGGACAATAAGTAAAAATGAGAAAAGATTCCTAATTTAAGATTAACCAACAAACAGAAAACATTTCGTCGTTCGCCCATTCCCGGCCACGAATCCTATCTTCTTGAAATAAGGTTGATACCTCAATCGACACGCCTCGTCCCCCCCACTTTAACTACTTCATTCATTAAACTGAGATTTTGATATCAACAGAAAGTATATTTTTGTTATTACCCCCCAGTGAAAATATTCTTTTGATTTTAAAATAAAAAAAAAGGCTCCAAATGTGGTGTACCACTTTATTCATATTCAGATCACAACATCACTGTCCCATTTGCCATCTATACACATCAGTTTTTTTGTTTTACTATCCGAATTATCTCAAATTGTATCGCTGTTCAAGTTTTGGTGGTATACGTATGCTTTTAATGTGAAGGAGAAACTCTATTATGAAAAAATCGCACCATGATCGGTTCACCAACCTTTAAGTTTAATATTACAACGTTTGTACTGGTCAATTTTTTCTTATCTTGACTTAAGTTATTGTTAAGTTTGTTAGAATTGGTAAGGCAATTTTTTTTTGAGAGCGAAATCATCGGCCGAACATTTTTGTTTTTCACTAGCATTTTGACCTATTCTTACGATAAAAAGTATCTCTGCATGTTTTTCGAACATATTTGCAACGTCCGAATAACTTTGAAAATTTGTTACCCTATACTTTTTGTTGCCTGAGGTCTTGCTCTTTCATTTAACACCTTGCTTGTAAAAGGCGGTGCAAAATTGGCTGAGAACGAAAAAAAAAAAAAAAGAACGCCTGAAAGAGGTCAAGACACAAAACCCCAAAAACCAAAGTTGCATTCTTTGGATTTCAATGGGCATTGCAGTGCACTGCGCCACGAACACGCTGCACAATTACTAGTAACATTGCAGTGTGGCTTCCTCGCTCACCATCAGTCGGAAATCCTCTGTGTAAAAATCAACACACTTATTGTGCGATCCACACAGTGGACCATTGAAAAAATTCAGAAAACTGGCCCAAACTTTTTGGTTTGGGTTTGCGTCTTCTTTCCGCGTTCTATTTCAGAGCTTCTCAGCTAGGTTTGCCTTTTTTTTTTTATTACAAGTGAGGTGTTAAAGGTGGGGGCCCTGATTTAAGTATATCAAGTTTTCATCTGATATAGTAGAATTTGCCTTCACCCTAAAATTCCATCTGTAAGTTCGCGTTGACATTTCCAAAACCCTTTTGATGTGAGAGCAAGAAATGTGATTTTTGTGTAAAATTAATATTGGTTCGACCAAAATGGAATACATTTTCGCAAATAACTTCCCAACCAAACATCATTTAGTCCTAAATATTTCACAGGCGGGCAAATGAGAAAAATAGTAGCTTTCTCTGTAACACACAAAAAAATGACCACTTCCTTTTAAAATATATGGCGTTCGGGGGACGAAGCTATTGCGATCGGGCCATGGCCCTTTTCATGAACGAGAAAGACCTAGTCAACTTTCGATAACTTTCAAAATTCTCGACTTTGGGGGGGGGGCACAATACTTATCGAAAAACATGCCGGAGATTTTTTACCCTTTTTTTGTGCCAATACTTCAAAAAAATACTTTTTGTATTCTGACAATTACAGAGTGCAAGTCCAATTCTTTGAAACAAAGAATAGGTCAAATTTCTTGTTTGCTGTATTTCAAATTACCGCAGATCTGTCGTTTTTTAGATAGCCCTTCCAAACAAGTAAGTTGGTGTAAAAATTTTACCTATAATTTTTACAGTGAAGGCTAACAAACATAGCTAAACAAAGAACAAATGCCTACCTTACCACTGAAACAGTACAATGTGCCAGCGGCAGACATTGCAGAGACGATGTCTCGATGTTAACTTCACAAACGACAAAGATCAGACGTGGGGCCGGGTGTCCGACGACAACGTTTCCTTTTAATGGGTGGCATACTTCTTCGCTATCGCTCGATATTTGAAGATTTCAAAAATTTTACCGAATGATAATAGCAGAGCTAATATCTTAGAGCTAATATTAATTAAATTGGTTCTCATATCTTCGGAAGAAATGGCGTATTTATATACGTTCTCGGTGAGTCGATTTCTATCTGTCTGTCACCGGCAAGTGACAATCAGCAAAATTCAAGCGCCCCGGATCAGCACGTGACCACGTCACGTATGGACCAAAGATGATAGGGCCTCCGATAGGGCCCATACTGATTGTGGGATTTGAAATGATGCATGGCCTCTTGTATTTGACGTCTCTAAGTAAAGGTTTTGCGTTCACCGTTACCGTCAGTACCATGGCGCCCCTTCCTTCAAGTGGACTATAGCGTGTATGGGGAAATACCGCCATGGAGATTATACACGAATCCGGTTTTGACACATTCCAAACCTCACTGGCAGCCATAGGTGGGGTGCATCCTGCTTGAAATCACCCAAATGTGCGATTAAGTGTAAGCTTTTGAATTATACTTATCAGCGTGGTACATACGTCCACAAGATTTGGGTAGGTTTTGGGTTGGAATGCCCCCCAGTATGGCGGATCAATTCTGACCATCATTTTGGCTGGTGCGGCTTTGTCTATAGCCTGCGCTATAGCGTGTAGGGGCCTATACTGTATAGACCAGTAACAAACGCCTATTTTCACTTCTTTTGGTTGCTGCGAAATCCATTCCTGCGATCGTTATTGCCCATAGTGTTCAAACTCTAACAGATACAATTGCCCAGTGTGGTACATCAGTGCTGACCATTTTTAAGATACCAGGCCCTAACAAACATTGCTGTTAACTGTTCTATAGTGATTAGCGACACCTGCACATTTTCACAACCAAAATATGAAATTCTTATTAACCTCTCAAAGATAGTCTATAGATCTTGAATAACATACCACACAAAACAGAAACAGCCCATAAAGATATCATAATCTGGAGGCCAAATTTGGGATTTATCATACTTAAAATCAACACATTGTCTATTACATATTACAAGTTATTTAGCTCAGCATATTTCATCTCGTGTGCAGTATAGGCCAGGCCTAAGATTGGCCGATGGCCTATGACATCATTAAAATTGATCATAATTACCTATCTTTTGCCTACCTTTCTTTCTTGCACCTCATTTTTCTCTTTCTTCACCTTATTTTTTTCATTTCACCTCAATTTTTTTTCTTTTTTCCTTTTCACCTCTCAATTTTTCTTTTCATCTCATTTTTCTTTCTTTCACCTCTTTTGGGCTCTTTCACTTCTTTTTTTTACTTTCTTCATTCTTTCACCTCATTTTTTCTTTCTTTAACCTTTTATATCATATTTTTGTTTTTTATTTATTCTTTTTATTTTCCTATTTTGTTCTGGTATCCTTTGTGCTGTGTATATAAACAAAAGGCTACAGACAGCGAAATTAAATATACATTTTGCTGAGTTTCAGGCCTACCTCTTAGTTAATGGCCTCTACATACTGCACCGAACGAAACAATACTGAGCGAAAAGTGAATTATCGAAAATTAATTATATGATCACAACGAAATTGCTTTGTACATTCATATGATGATTCAATGGATACGACGAAATTAAATTTATTTTAACGAAATTACATGAAAAATAAGGTTAATTTTATTCATCAATTATTACTATAAGTGACCAAAGAACTTGTTTTAAAAACAATAATAGTTTATTTTGTAATAAACCCGTGAAGAAAATACATGGCCTGGAAGCTCAATAACATTAGGCCTACCATAAAGACAGGTGGTGGCAGATATATATTCCTCCGGACTCACAGTCCGGGAACAATGGTGAACAATATGGTAAAATCGATTCAGTTGACGGCAACAGAAGTTTTTCACGCTTTAATTCCGTTGTCGTTTATGGAGCCCGGACTATGATCCTGCCGGACTATGATTACTTTTCATAACCGGTTACATCATTAGCTATTCAATGAGAGGGGAAAATTTCTTACAAGCTTCTTATCAGTGAGGGAGGAATTCCCAGCCTCCTGTTCTGATAGATCATCTCCCAAACGTTACTTTGTGAATGTTTTCATTTTTTCCATTCTGCAATATTTTGTAATTTCAAAAATCCTCTCACTTTAAAATCAACAATTTCATTTGATCAAAATTGAAAATGTTTATGAATATTCATCGTGAATGAATTTCCCAATGCATCCTTTTTAATGACAGTCAATCCCTCTATAAAGTAAGTTGTTCAGTGTTTTGTGAAAATCTTGAATTATAAGTAACTAATACTTCATGATTAAGAGAAAGATGGACCGATTTTTTGTTTTCCTTCTCCCTCACATGGAAAGTAATCCCTACCCCCTCTCTTCGGAGATTTCCGTAAAGTTATTCTCTAGAACTAGAGAATAGGTTAAAAACGGTTTCGAAAAAAATTAGGGCACATATTTCGGGGGAAAAAAAACAAAAAAAAATGACCCCGTAATCTCGAAACAAAATACATGACCTCTGTCGAATTTTACCCCTTAGGCGATGAAACATGTATTTGGGGGTTGTTTTTGTCGTTTTTTTAGTTTCAAGTTCATTTATTCTCACACATCTTCCGTCAATACACCATAATATAGGGAGTATGATATAATATATTACCGGAATATAATTGTGTAGAGCACGGGCAGATTGGCATGCAATTTGGAATAACGAAGCAATACACTTCCAATTTTGAATTTATGATATTACCAGAATAACATGATTGATTACAAGTTAGGTATAATCATTTTAGCTCGATTATGAAGGAGAGAGAGGGAAGGGAGGAAGATGGGTGTGGGAGAGGCCCATTATGATCATATGAACTTAAGGTTGATCCCACCCAGAGCATGGAAGAGTAGGCTTTTTGTGAGCCAACAAGGGCAGACATGAAAGACAGAACAAGACAGGACAGGAGAAGGGGTTACAAGAATGAATCTCATTGAGGTAAATAACATAAAGAATGAAGGTGTCGAAGTTGAATGTGTGCTTAAACCGAAAAGATTAAAGCCGAGTAAGTGCAAAGGAGGGAATTGGCAATCCAAAGGAGCCTAACCCAATAAAGTAACAAATACACTTTTTCAAGTTATTATTTCTTTTAGTTATGTAACTGCAAAACATATATTAAAACTATAGATAATCCAACTTTGCTTGCCTCCCTTGCCTCTCCATATGCACTTGTCTAGGTCCTTTCATGTGAAGCCATTAGCACCTACTCTTCCTTTTTGTTTAAAAACGCAAGACAATTCCTATTCACTACTGTAGGCTTTTATGAAACGAATTGGGATTATGGTCACAACACGCAACACTCTTTGATCCGATAATTACACACTCTTTGTTTGGGCTTTCATTGCCGATAGCATTTTTCGTCTCTTTTTAGAGCCGAATTGGATACAATTCATATATTTTGACATGTCAACTGACATTTAACAAGTTTAAGACTTCAAATTGATCCAGCTGAAATTTCAAAAATCGCAGTTAATCCTATCATTTAACAATGTACAACTCATAACATATACTTTCCTGCGAAAATCAACACTCATGCAGACTGACGAATTATTTCAACGACCTATCTTTTTGATTTATAAAAAAAGTCCTCCAAATTCGGTATGTCATTCATTTATTTCATATTCTATATTCTTTTTTCATATCACCCCATCTTCCCATGGGCCAATGTAGTACACTTTTTTTGTTCTAACTATCCAAATTCTCGTCCAAATTTGTAATCGGCTGTTCAAGTTTTGTGGTATACGTATGCTTCATGTGAGGGAGAAACATCTAATGGGGGGGGAGCGCAAGCATTAACCCTCTCCTCCCCATGGTCTGGTCCCCACTTTAACGATTTAATTTATTAGCACGTTGGTACTGGTCAATTTTCTTGTCTATTTGACTTCAAAGTTCAATTTGTTAAATTGTGAAGGCTAATCTTTTTGAGAGCGAAATTATCGGCTTACATTTTGGTTTTGTCACATAGCATTTTGACTTATTTTACGATAAAATTCTAAAAAGGTTACCGACGAAAACTAATATCCAATCTGTCGGAGCTCGCAAAAAACCGATATCTACTATTTCCTAATTATTACCGTCCTTGGATTAAGATATACACCTGGAGACAATTTCATATTAATAATGCTTACACATTATATCATTACATACTTCCTCGACTGTATTTTCAGAAGCTCAAGTATAGCCCTAATTTAAACCAATACAAATAATCTGATCTTGACTGAAAAACAGCAAATGGGATGCATGATAGCATACTTTCCATGCTTCATATTATATACTTTTACTTCCAAGCTGTATTTCAGAAACTCAAAATATAGGCATATTAAAAAACAAACAAGCAATAATTACCTAATTATTATTGGCTAAAACACAAATGGGATGCATGCACGCGCTTGCGGAGCCATTACAACCATGCGCCTAAAATAACCATGTTTTTCTGACGGGTACGCGAATTCAAGGAGGTTTTCGTGGAATTATATATGATGGTTTCTCTTATAGAATAAATATTCACTTTTTTTCATATTGCCAACAAAATGCATGCAAAAACTAGAGTGTGCTTTAAAAAAAAAATCCAGTCAACAACACTTGAACATATAACTTTTTTCTTTCGGATTTTCGTAAACATTATATTCCGAGCTTAGAATTGTGAAAATAGGTAAAAAAAAACGGTTTCGAAAAAGGGTAGGGGCGCATATTTCTGGAAAAGTCCTCGTATATTGAAACCAAATAAACATGTGAAATTTACACCTGTCTTCGATGGAAACTTTTTTTTGTTAAGTTTTTTCTCTTTTCGTTTAAGTTCATCTACATTTGTATTCTCACCACAATCCCCCCCCTGCCGAGAATATACAATAATATAGGAGTTGGTTATAATATATATAACCGAAAGACAATGGTGTAGCAACAACGGCAGATTGCATATATGCAATTTAAAATAATGAGGCAATATACTCCCAATTTATACGTTATGATATTAACATATATCACATGACTGTAAATCATTTGAGATCTGGAAAGTTATATGATGGTTTCCTTTCTACGTTACATAATAATATTCACTTTTTTTTCATATTGCCAACAAAATGCAGCAAAAAATGAGTTTGCTTTAAAAAAATTCCAGTCAAACATAAAGATAAACTTTTTTTCTTTTGACCTTTTGCGTAAAATTAATTCTTTGAGCTAGAATGTGTAGAAAATATGTAAAAACGGTTTCGAAAAAGGGTAGGGCGCATATTTCGGGTAAATGTCCTCGTATCTCGCACCAAATAACCATGTGAATTTACACCTTCGGCGATGGAACGTATATAAAATATACAATAATATAGGAAGATAGTATACTATACGAAATACAGGTTTAGAACTACGCTACGGCAGTATTGCCATTATATGCTTTGAAATAATGAAGGCAATATACCTCCCCAATTTATAATTATGATATTGACAGATTACATGAACTGTAATATTTAGATCGATTCGAATGGTCATAATAGAAGAAGAGAAGGATGGTGGTGGGTAAGGGGCCATTAAGATCATTGAACTTTAAGATTGACCTCACCAAGTGGAAAGAGGAACTTTTTGTGAGCCAAAAAGGGCGAGACAGGACAAGAGAAGGACAAGACAGAACAAAGCAGGACGGACACGGGATTCCAAGAAGTGAACTTTCATTTAGTAAGGGTAATAAACCAATATGAAGGTGGCGAAACTGATGTGTGCTAACGGAAAGATTAAGCTGATAATTGAAAAGGAGGGAAGGGGAAAGGCAATCCAAAGGGAAGCCTCCACTCAACAAAAGTCACAAAACACGCTTTTCCAAGTTATAATTTTTTTTGAGTTATGTACTGCAATATATTAAAAACTATAGAAAATTTCACTTGGGCTGTGGTTGACCCCTTGCCTCTCCATATCCGTGTCTAGTCCCTTCATGTGAGCCCTTTAGCACCTACTCTTCCTTTTGTTTAAAAAAACGCAAGACATTGCTATTCCTACTGTAGCTTTTATGAACCGAATTGATTATGGTCATAACATGCAACAAGACAGACTTGGGTAATTCACGTTCCTTGTTTTGGGCTTTTCATTGACTATAGTCATTTTAGCTTCTTTTGAGGAGCCCGATTGGAAATAACTTTAATATATAGTTTTGACATGAAGGCGACATTTAACATGTTAGACTTTCAAATTGAAGCAGCTGATTCAAAAATTCGAGTATCCTATCAGTTTAACAATGTACAGTGTAAGCCGATAATTTCGCTCTCAAAAAGAATTATGCTTTACAATTCTGTAATATTAAGTTGAACATTTTACAAAAAAAAGCAAAATATCAAAAAACTAAAAAATTAAAAAAAAAGAATAATTAAAATATCGTAATAATGATAGTGAAACAAAAAAGTGTACTACATTGGCCCATTGGACATTGTGTGTGATATGAAATATTGACCATATATATATGAATAGATGTATGAGATTCCACATTTGGAGATTTTTTTATAAAATCAAAAAGTAAATTTACTACTGCAAACCAAAAATTTCACTGGGGTACTGACAAAAATAGTTTCTTCTTCGGATTCATAATCTCAGTGTTTAATGAAGTGAAGTGGGGAACGAGCTGTCGATTGGGTCATCCACCTTTTAATATTTCAAGATAGATTTCCGTGGCCCGTTAATGGTGGCGAATTTTTTTTCTGTTTTTTTGTTTAATCTTAAATTAGTAATCGGTTTTCCTCATTTTAATTATGTGTCCTTATTTTATTTTAAAATGGACAAATAAATTTAATCGTTTTGCCCGAAGATAGTCCGTTGAAATAATTTCATCAGTCTGCATGAGTGTTGATTTTCGCAGAAAGTTATTGTTTTGTTGTCATTTGTTAAATGAAGGAGAACTCGAATTTTTGAAATTAAGCTTGATTCAATTTGAAGTCTAACATGTTAAATGTACACCTTCGGCGATGGAACGTATAATACTATACAATAATAGTATGAAGTAATATAATCTAACCGAAATACATTGTGTAGAACTACGGCAATTGCATTATATTCAATTTTGAAATAAATGAAGGCATATACTCCCAATTTATAATTTATGATATTGACAGATATAACATGACCTGTAAATCATTTGAGACGATTATGAGGTCATAAGAGAAGAAGAGAGGATGGTGTGGGAAGGGCATTAAGATCACATGAACTTTAAGATTGACCTCACCAAGTGGAAAGAGGACTTTTTGTGAGCCAACAAGGGCGAGACGGACAAGAGAAGGACAAGACATAACACAGCATGACAGGACACGGGATTACAAGAATTGAACTCATTTAGGTAAGTGTATACAACCCAAGAGGTGCGAACTGGAGTTTGCTAACGGCAAGCTTAAAGCTGAATAGTGAAAATTAGGGAAGGGGAAAGGCAATCCAAAGGGAATCCTAACCCAAACAAAAGTAACAAAACACGCTTTTTCAAGTTATAATTTTTTTAAAAAGAGTTATGTATCTGCAAACATATATTAAACTATAGATATTTCAAAACTTGTGCGGTGGCTTGGACCCCCTTGCCTCTCCATATGCACGTGGTCTAGTCCGTTCATGTAATGCCATTAGCACCTGCTCTTCCTTTTTGTTTTTAAAACGCAAGACATTTATTCACTACTTTAGCTTTATGAACCGAATTGATTATGGTCATAACCGCAAACACTTTGGGTAATTACACGTGTCCTTGTTTGGGCTTTCATTGACGATAGGCATTTTTAGCTTCTTTTGAGGAGCCGATTAGGAATAACTTATCATATAGTTTGACATGAAGGCTGACATTTACATGTTTAGACTTCAAATTGAAGCAAGCTGAATTTCAAAATTCGAGTTATCCTAATCATTTAACAATGTACATGTAGAGCCGATAATTTCGCTCTCAAAAGATTATTCCTACAATTCTCAACAAACGCACTTTTTAAGTCAAAATACGACAAGTAAAATTGACCAGTACAAACGTCTATAATTACATCGTTAAATGGATAGTAAAACAAAAAAGTGTTACTACCATTTGCCCATGGGACAGTGGTGTGTGATATAATTGAATATATATATGAATAAAGTATGAGATACCACATTTGGAGATTTTTTTATAAAATCAAAAGAAACATTTACTGCCCCAAAAATTTTCACTGGGGTAATGACAAAATATTTCTTCCTGATATCATAATCTCGTTTTTAATGAAGTGAAGTGGGGGACGAGCTGTCGATTGGGTCATCCCCTTTAATATTTCAAGATAGGTTTCGTGGCCCGGGAATGGGCGAATTTTTTTTTTAACTTTCTGTTTTTTTTCTTATCTTAAATTAGTAATCTGTTTTCTCATTTACTTTGGTGTCCTTATTTTATTTTAAAATTGGACAAATAATTAATCGTTTCCGAATATGGTCGTTGAAATAATTTCATCAGTCTGCTGAGTGTCTGATTTTCGCAGGACTTATATGTTCTAATGTTGTACATTGTTAAATGATAGGATAACTCGAATTTTTGAAATTAAGCTTGATCAAGTTGAAGTCTAAAGCCTGTTAAATGTCAGCCTACATGTCAAACTTATATGAGAAGTTATTCCAATCGGCTCCTCAAAAGCAGCTAAAATGCTATCGTCAATGAAAGGCCCAAACAAGGAACGTTGTAATTACCAAATCAAGATTGTGCGTGTTATACCATAATCGATCGGTTCATAGAAACTAATAAGTGAAAGCATGTCTCTTCGTTTTTAAACAAGAAGAGTGTTCTAATGGATTCACAGAAAGGACCTAGACACTTGCATGGAAGGATTCAGCCACAGCACCATTGGTAATTATCTATAGTTTTAATATATGTTTGCAGTGATATAACTAAAACAATTATAACTTCAAAGGCGTTTCTTGGTTACTTTTTTTTTGGTTTAGTCTTCCTTTGGATTGGCCTGCTCCTTCCCTCCTTTGTACTTATTCAGCTTTAATCTTTCTGGTAGCACACATCAATTTCGCCACTTCAATTCGTTTGTTTTATACCCTTACATGAGGTTCACTTCTTGTAATCCCCTGTTCGTCCCTGTCTTTGTTCTTCTTGTCCTTCTCTTGTCCTGTCTCGCCCTTTTTGGCTCACAAAAAGTTCGTCTTATCCACTTGGTAGGGTCCATCTTAAAGTTCATATCATCTTAATGGCCCCTCTCACACCCATCCTCTCTTCTTCTATTATGACCATTCATATCGATCTCAATGATTTACAGTCATGTTATATCTGCATATCATAATTCATAAATTGGGCGTATATTGCCCTTCAATTTTTTTTTATTGTTTAATTGCATATAATGCCAATCTGCCGTTGTTCTACACATGGTAAGGGTTGTCGGTTATATATATATACTTCCTTATTATTGTATATTCTCGGAAGAGTGGGTGAGTAATAAAAATGAAGCTGAACTTAAAACTAAAAAAGAAAATATGACAAAAACACGTTTTTCCCATCGCCGAGGGTGTAAATTTCACATGGTTATTTGTTTCGATATACGAGGACATTTCCCGAAATATGCGCCCTATCCTTTTCGAAACCGTTTTTTGTTTACCTATTTTCTACAACATTCTAAGCTCGAGAATAATTTTACGAAAAGTCCCGAAGCAAAAACGTTATATCTTTCAAGTTTTTGACTGGATTTTTTAAAGCACACTCTATTTTTGGCTGCATTTTTGTTTTTTAATTTTTTAGGTTTTTTCTTTTTTTAAAGAATTTGAACATTCAAATATACTTTCCACGAAAACCTCCTTGAATTCGCTACCTCAGAACACATTGCTATTTTTAGGCGCATGGTTGTAATGTCTCCCGCAAGCGCGTCATGCACCCATTTGTGGTTTCGCCAATAATTAATTAGGTATTCTTGCTTGTTTTGTTTTTTTAACATTCTCTATTTTTGAGTTTCTGAAATACATCCTGGAAGTAAAAGTCATAATATGAAAGCATGGAAAGTGTGCATGCATGCATCCCATTTGCGTTTTTCAGTCAAGAGCATTCATTATTTTTATTTTGTTTAAATAGGGCTATACTTTGAGCTTCTGAAATACAGTCGAGAAGTATGGTAAATGATATAAATGTGCAAGCATTATTAATGAATTTGGTCTCCCGGTTGTACTATCTATAATCATTACGGTAAATTATTAGGTAAAATAATGAGATCTCGGTTTTTTGCTGAGCTCCGACAGTTGGATATTGAGTTTTTCGGTCTGTACCTTTTTTAGCATTTTATCGTAAGCATAAGTCCCAAATCTATGTGACAAAACAAAAGGTTAAGCCGATGATTTCGCTCTCAAAAAGATTATGCCTTACAATTCAACAACTTAACTTTTAAGTCAAAATAAGACAAGAAAATACCAGTACAAACGTGCTAATAATTAAATCGTTAAAGGTTGGGTGACCCGATCATTGTGCGATTTTTCATTATAGATGTTTCTCCCTCACTGTAAAGCATACGTATACCACCAAAACTTAGTACAGCCGATTACAAATTTGGAGATAATTTGGATAGTAAAACAAAAAAGTGTACTACATTGGCTCATGGGGACAGTGTGTGTGTGATATGAATAAGAATACATGATATGTCTTTAAAATTACGAAAAAATCATTTCAAAA
>JAMKCH010022978.1:0-41443 GCA_023653785.1 Ophioderma brevispina
TCTTACCTTGTCGTTGGTTACAGAAATGCCTTGAAAGTGAAAACAAAATGCGATTTTTATTTCCTTAATTTCAATATAAAACATTTTGTATTTGCTCCTATACGAAATTAGAAATTGCACAATTTTTGTACCAAAGAAATATTTTTCAGCTTAATCCTTTCACATGGAGACATTTCTGATAGAAAACTTTACATTAGTGCAAAAATTAGATTTTTCACATTTTTAAGGGACACCTGTTACATTATGTGAAATCTCTCGTTGCACCTTTAAGACATGGCAAGATTGGCAATCTGCGTGATTATGTAGCAGTTCTAGTTTTTCTTTAGAAGTATGGCCATTTGCTTCTCCAACTCCTTCATTGTATCTTTCATCACTTTAAATTCCTTCTTCTGCTCTTCTAACTCTTTCTCTCTTTGCTGTAGTCGTAAACTTATAACACTTATGTCCCTTTTCTCTGCTTCAAAGTCCTTGATGCTGTCTTCCAATGTCTGCACTCGTTCGATTAACTCTGCATTTGATCGCATCAGTTGTTGTTCTCGTTGATGACCTCGTCTAGCCTTTCTGGCACTTCGTTCCTGTTAAAGGTTGATTGTAACATTCATGTTTCACTGTTAGTGATTTAATTCGAACTTTTGGACCAGAGTCTAGTCCCATCAAGCTCTAAACTGTTGGTGCACATCCTTATTAAGAAACATCATAAAACAAGCTACTTCTGGCCCAAGGCCTGTATGAGGTGTACACAGATTGGGGTCAATTAAAGGTTATATGGGTGGATTAAAGGGGGCATTCTGTCCTTTTGGCTAGAATTTTATTGTTTTAGATTAGTTTGTTTTTCTGCCACAAATCCAATGCCGTGATCACCAAACTTGGTCAGGTTCATGCGCTCAGATTGGGATCAAATCATGTGGGCCAATTAAAGGGACATTCTTTGAAAACCTATCATTTTGTTTTTCTGACACAAATCAAATGCTATGATCATGAAACGTGGTTAGTATAAGCAATGTCATGACACAAGGCCCATATGAGGTGTACACAGATTGGGGTCAAAGGATATGTGGGTGGATTAAAGGGGGCATTCTGTCATCTTCACATTCTGAAGTGGTACGTGTGCAAATGTCAAACATCTCATTTTCTGATTATGATGAGGGGCGAGACACATGGTTAGAGAATTGCCTTGTATATTTTTCCTCAGGGCTGGAATGAACTAACTGGATACATTTTAGGGAGTTTCCGTAACCTAGCTGACCCATCTGATACACTTGTGAATTTGGAAACCTTAACAGAATCTGTGAGGGGTTTCTGAATTCATAAGTGTGTCAGAAAAAAAGTGTCAGATGGGTCAGGTTACGGAAACTTCCTACATTTTAAAGGTGCAACGAGAGATTTTGAAACGCCCAAATATTATGTCATGATAGTAATTTCATAGAGATTAGACACTCAATAGATATCTTACCTTGTGTTAGGCTACAGAAATGTCTTAAAAGAGAGAAAAAAGGTGATTTGTACATGTTGATATTTTAATGTAAAACATAGGCTGAATTTCATATTTGCTTCTATATGAAATTAGAAATTTCACAATTTTTGTACCAAAGAACATTTCTCAGCTTAATCCTTTCAGATGGGGATATTTTTGATGGAAAGTTTTACATCAGGTAAAATCAGTACTTTTGATTTTTTAAGGGACACCTGATGTGTAAAATCTCTCGTTGCACCTTTAAAGTCACTTTACCTGGTCTCTCTGGTCTCGGATACGCATTTTGGGACGCACATCTCCATCTCCTGCAGAAATGGACCTTTTAGTCACCTGGACAATTCAAAAGGAAATATTATCACAAGTACTTATCTTCCAAACTGCTTTTGGATTATAATATAGCATTATTTTTGGCTGTACCCAATTATGTTTTTGTTAACCAACATTGTTGTGCTGCAAGATAATTTTAAAACACAAGGCTGGGCTCAAAAGGTTTGTCTCAGCAAAAGGAAATAAGAAATAAAGTAAAAGTAACCCGATTTTGTTTTGTTTTTCCCCTTTCATTTTGTTCTATTTTTTGGGGGTTAAAAATGCTATGCAATGCAAGATTTAATTTTAAAAATTCTTCTTTCTACTGACTAAAACACTTCAAAGTCCTTAAGAAACTTGAAAAATGTGATGAAATGTGAATTTTATTTTTATGTGTCACAGTGTGTATTCTTCTGAGACATAGCAGGCTAATTTGGTGGAAGAGTGATAGATTAAATCTACATATATTAAGTCTGAAAGGTGGCAACCACTTTAGTGGAAAGCAACAGAACAGAATATAATAATAATAATAGCAGAGATTTATATAGCGCCTTATGCTATTGGCCTCTAAGCGCTTTCACAAATGGTCGCTGATCACTGTGGCCCAATCATACCATAAACCATTTAGCATCATTTCAAGGGATGCAGCAGATCGGGATCAGCGGTGGTTGATATTTACATATCAACCACCAACCCTGACTTGCTAGCCAAATTGGTATAATGTGCTGCCTAAACCTTAAACCTTAATTCAATCAAACCCAGGAATGGATTTTTTTTTGGGGGGGGGGGTGGCAGTGCACCGGCATGCACCCCCTACTTTTTGCAGAGCACAGTGTGCCCTCGCCTTATAGATCTAGAAAAATGACTTTTTGTGGCACAGGGCACCAGGCACCGGCACCGGGCGCCACTTATATCTAGAAGTAGAAGAATGACTTTTTTGTGGGTGCCTACACTACTGTAGGCTAGTAATAGTTACTTTGTTGTATTGTTTAGTGCTTGAAAAATATTCTGCCTTCCCCCACCCCTTCCAAATTTCGAACTGACTTTAAAAAAATGTGGGTGCATTGTACCCAAGATTTTACAAATTGTGTTGGCAAGCGAATAATGACTGACATCCTCCATTGAGAATTCCTGGATCTGCCCTGGATGCCTATAACAACGAACACTATTCGCCTTCACCAACCGGTCCACCACTTCTTCCAAACCCAACGTCTGCATCAAGTCCTCAGTCTTCATCCTACCTCAGAATCCCCATCTCATTTTCACTCACGCACCATGTCTTGCTCCCATACAGCATCACTGATCAGTCACACAACTCTTATACACCATTCCTTTCATCTTCAAAGGATATCTTTTCATATTCTTATACACCATTCCTTTCATCTTCAAAGGATATCTTTTCATATTCCAAATGAGGATTTGTTTGGGTTTTTATATCTGCAAACTTACTGTTGATGTAGGCCTTGGGTAACCATCGTAGGATACCAAAGCTGCTGGTACTTCATTGGAAGATGGTGGTACTTGAGAGGGATGAGGCAGGCTGCTTGCACCAGAAGCCTCTGCTATATTTTCCAGCTACAAAGAAATTAAGTACATTATTATGTCTGGAATCAATCTGAGACACGTCGCCCTGCGCCGATCGCAGTGAGTATTTATGCCAAGCGTAGCACACAACCAAAGTACAATTGTGCTTTGTACCTCTGCTGCCAGACATAATAACAAAAGAAAACATAAGGCACAAATGTAACTATCCTTTTTAAATTATTGTCAAACAGGTAAAGGAACTCTTCAGTTGTAACTCGGTACTGAATCCAAATGTGAAGATTTTGATTCATTTCTGCCTTCCTTCCACACATTTTAATTAAAATTTCATAACCTTGCCGTGCAAAATTCAAATCATTTTAACTTTTAGCAAAAAATATTATACGTCTTTACGTTCATACTCCTTAATTCACAAATGTTCATTATGAGAAAATATGATTGGACAAAAATCATGCATTGATATTTGTAATTGCACGGTGCGTATTTTAATGAGGGTATGCTGTGTGCTTACAACATTTACGTGCAATGTTGGATTGATTCATTTAAAGGCCGACTCAGAGATTTCCTGAGGAGGGCGCCCTCAATTTCCAAAAAAATCGTGTTTTGTGCATGTACAAAATACTTGTCCATATACTAATCACTGTGTAAAATTGCTAAGCTTAAATCAAATTCCTTCATATAGAAAATCACAACTTCGTTATAAAATTCCGGATCCGGAATTTTTGTTATACACAGTATCCTATGGGACGTAATACTACACTTAAATGTTTACTGCATCAAAACAAAAAATCCGATTCATCTCAAAGTTCGGAATTGTGTATTTTAGGTTACTATCTTTAGTTCTAGTTGACTATTTTTCATTATTACACAAAAAAATAATATTTCAAAATCTCTGAGTCAGACTTTAAAGGGATTAGCAGCGATTTGCTAATCCAAAACATAAAAAAAATCATCGAAATTCATATTTTTATATTTTTGTTACTGGCATTGAGAGCACGTGTGGTCTAGTGGAAAAAGGCAGGACTCGTGATCAGTAGAGCGCGAGTTCGAGCCCCGCCGTGGCCAACGTGTTTGTGTCCCTGGGCAAGATACTTAATCTCAATTACCTCGCCGACCCAAACGAAATCTGGGGAGCTGTCATGTTATGGGGGATATTACAATCTAAGTGCTGATAGGGATGTGCGCCTGGCCGGCAGCCACCTAGATGAAGCGAAATGATTGTGACGATTTCCTAATGACGGCGTAATAATAATAGGCAACAGCGCTTGGAGACTGTTACAGTGATAAAGCGCTATATAAAAACCGGATTATTATTATTATTACCGGATTATATTATGCGAAAATAACCTGCAAATGGCTGGCTTTAAATCCGTGTATTAAAGGCAAGACAGTACTTTTTATCTGATTCTGTAATTTCTATACGTGCGTATCAAAAAAAAGCCTTTCCTGGTGAATATCACAGACTTTCAACGTGATATTGTGCACCATGATCAATACAGTTTGACCTCAAACATTATTTATCTTTGTTCATTATGTATCTGTGTAAACCACAATCAGCTGTTTATTGCAGATTTTGAGACGCCGTTGCTGTATGTCTATTTGCGGGAGACGGTATATGACAAAATTCATCAAATACTTGGTTTTTCACTATTTGGTGGTTTGTTTCTACACTTAAAGCAGTTACATGGAATTTTACACACTTATCCTTGATTTACAAGTTAAAAACATGCATTTCCACATTTTTTTTATTCTCTCGCATTATCGCTACTAATCCCTTAAATGGGCGGGTGTGTGCATGTTTTCATTAGAAAAATAAATACTGCATTGGATTTCATGACGTATTCAGATTTTTTTTTGTTAAAATGTGTGTTGTAATAACATTTATGAATTAGGTTAATGTCTGCATATTTATGTCATACATTGGCACAAAGGAAGTTTCAATTATTGCCTATGTTTTGACTGTTTCTAAGAACAATTCACAAGTAGTTGTTGGTTAAGCCTGATTGTTTAAATTATTTTTACTAGCCTATCTGGCAGACTTTTAGTAGTTTTCATCTGTGACAACTGCTAGGTATAACTGCAGTATTTTAAGCATTTTATAGCAATGACCTCAAATATTTTTGTTTGCTTAACTGTGTTAAAATGAACCACTTTCTTAGACAACTGCATTAAACTGTTTTGGTGATGGGCTGTCTTGCTATCTTTAACATTGAATAAACCCCAATACTATTTTGACATTTTGTGAGACACACTATAATCTGATAAAATTCTAACATTCCATTGCACACCTGCTTTATTTGCTGACAACATGGCCGCTCCCATCAAACCATCCAGTTAGAATGTTTAACATAAAGCTTAGCGTGATGTCTCTAACTCCTACTACATATCAATTAGTTTGTGCAAACTTTTAATTCTTTTTATTTTTTATAACATCCCCACAAGGTGCGCGCACACACACACACACACACACACACACACTCAAACACACACACATATCTACAAAGATGTTTTTGTAACATTACCTCTTGCGATTCGCTGGGCTCTGAAGAAAGGGAAGTTGAAGAAAGTGAAGTAAGCGGTGAATCCACTTGTGTAATTATATGCCTTGCATAGTCAGTACGAATGTGTCTGGATCGCTCATCATCACTAGATTCACCTTCTGCAGGCTCAGTACATAATTCAACCAGCTGCACTTTATTAATATAAAAAAAATTAACTACTTTTTTTTCATTTCATACATGACCAGTCCGATCGGATATATGGTGTTAATGATAATTTATGAGTTATTATAGGCCAAAAACTAGATATTACAAACAATAAAAATCGTTACAAATATTGTCCATTATAAGGCCAATAGTAGGGACATACAGACGCTAGTAGCTCTAGTTGTTGAAAGGGTCTTAGATTAGTGCATGCATGTACCCTCGTCTTATCAAGCTTATCATTTTTTTTGAATATGCCACCAATTTTTTAAAACAATCTTTGGAGAATATGACAGGGATAGGAGGGGGGGAGGGGGGGGCTCTCAGTCAGGCACTCAACTAGGTTGGGTCGGGGCGTACCACACAAAGCACCATCTTGGGTTTTTGACGAAACACTGAAATTTTGGTCAAAGCATTGGTCTTTCGAAATGATTTTTTACCAATTTATTGACTGGGACTGAATATTTTGGCCAAAATTAGAGGTTGTGCCGCTGCAGAACAGGCAAATTTCCCAAGATTTTAGTTGAAGAATGGCAAAATGTACCAACATTTAGCCATGGAGCCTTAACATTAGTGACCTCTTGTGTTAAGGTAGGGGTAGTTAAGAATGAAGCATACTTGAACTGGGTGGACTAAGGTGCCAGAGAGGTGCCAAATTGGGGGTCTTGAAGCCACCAATACCTAGTCAGTGCCACTCTACCTGGGTTATAGGCCTGCAGGCAAAACAAAAACAAGAGAGAGGTATATATATTGGAAATTTCACAGTTCAATCAGGTCCACAATAAGCACATGTATACAATAATTAGAACTTTTGATTGCCAACAGGTGACTCATTGTGGGTGGGGGAAGAGTGGTGAGGGGATGATACACTCTTAGAAATAAAGGTTCAACACATAGAACCTTTTTTGTCCGTATTTTCACCCTAAGCCCTGCTAAGGTTCTATAAGACCTTCCCAATTAAATAGGCCTTGGAAAGTTCTTTTTGTATGTTTTCACACACACCCAAACACACACACACACACACACACACACACACACAACACACACAACATATTATGTTCCCTTCTTTGTAATGGACCTAATTTGTTTTGACGGCATGCGTGTCAGTTGGTCCACCTTTTAAGTGACAAAATAGAATGTAAATACTAAATATTTTAATGTGTAAACTTGCTCATCACCTGGAAAGATGAAGATGGGCAGTATGGAACATGACATCTGATGACCTTTTACCTGGTTCAGACCCCTTTGACATCACCCAAACGATGGACCCTATTGCACCTAACGAGTCTGGTGATTAAAAATCGGACTTTGGAAGGAGACGTGAAAAACGAAACGGATAACCAAAATGGAACACATTACCACATACATATCATTACATACACACACATACGGACATGACGCTGATCACAAATCCCCATACTGCTTCAAGCCTGACGGGGGATATAACAATGCAAGTATGGTATTGTCTTTAATAAATCTATATATCTATCTAACGGCGCAGCCGAGATGTCCATTCACCATGATACCGCCAAATGTCCCTGGTTGTAATTATTAAAGGGATAAGCCCGTGGATAATGGGAGACAACACAAAAATGTGGGAAAGACATTTTTTACATATTAAATCAAAGAAAACTATGTACAATTCCATGTAAATACTTTAATGTAGGAACAAAAACATTCAACTAGTTGAAAAAAATGAAAGTATTTGAGGGGGAAATGTTCATACAGTTCTCCCCCAATAGACATGCAGCGATTCAGACTCAAAATCTACATAAAACAGCTGATTGTGCTTACATCAGTGACAGAACAAACAAAAATCCAATAATATTTATGTTTGAGGTCAAACTGTACAGGTCATAGTGCACGATATTACGCTTAATAAATATGGGATATATTCAAAAGAAAGGCTTTTTTGATTCAAGTTGGAATTTGATACGCACGTATAGAATTACAGGATCATATAAAAAGTAACGTCCGCGGTTCTCGAACTTGCTACTTCCCCGGCGGGAGCGGTCTACAAATTTGGAAAAATCAGCTGCAAATGTATTTACCCTTGTGATTTTCTTATTCCTGTCAGCGCATGAATACGTGCATGTACGCACGTCAGCGCATGCCATACGCGCATGTGTTGCATGTCCATGCATGCATACGTGGCAGTGCAACGTCGCGCAATGCATTTGCACATGCGCGCATGCACGTGAATGTGTGCACGTCTGCGCGTGCATACGCGTATTATGTCCCACAAAAATCCATTAAACCCAAAAAACCCCCCCTCTTATAAACCCCAAAATCCCCTTAAACCCAACAAAACCCCCTTGACCGGGACAACCCCCCTAAACCGTGCAAACCCACCTTCAACCACAACAAGCCCACTTAAGCCCAGGACAACCCCCCCCCTTCTTTAAAACCCGGACAAACCCCTTTTGTAAAGCCTGGACAACCAACTTAAAACCCCAACAATCCCCCTTAAGCCCTTAAACCCGGACAACACCCCTTAAACACGGACAACCATGGACAAGTCCGTGCAATGGCATATGGGCATATGCGCCGATACGCGCAAAGCAGTGTGGACGGGTCTGAGCATGCATTATGGTATTATGTGCCACAAAACCCCTTAACCCAAAAAACCCATCTTAAAACCCAAAAATCCCTTAATTCTTTAAACCCCAACAACCCCCCCTAAACCTGGACAACCCCCCTCCTTAACTTTAAACTAGTTTGAAATTTGTTGGCTGTTGCAACCCACCGTAAACCCCAACAATCCCCCTAAGCCCAGACAACCCCCCGGAAAACCCGGACAAACCCCCTTTAAAACCCAGACAACCCACCCACCTAAACCCGGAAGGGACAAACCCACCGCTTAAACCCCAACAATCCACTTAAACCCAACAACCCCCTTAAAGCTGGACAACCCCCCTTAAACCCGGACAACTCCCTTTAAACCAGAAAAACAACCCACCTTAAAACTAATAAGCTCGAGAGTACATGATTCCCCACCCCCTCATCAGTTTATCAAAATCGGACTTATGGATCTTCAGATAGTTTGTTCCAAAAGGTTTTTGGGTGAAAAATACCCCAAAATTAGCCAATAAATATGGCAAATAGCTATTTTTTAATAGATATCATGCGCAACAAAACCTAATCAGCGCGAGAGTTAATGATTCCCCACCCCTCCACAAGTTTCATCACAAACATCGGACTTATGGATCTTCCACATCGTTATTACAAGCTGTTGGTCAAAAATACCCCAAATTAACTCATTAATTAGCCAAATTAGGTACCTAATTGCCAGCATATGCCATGCCCAAAATCTAATCAGATGAAGGGCATGGCAGTCCAATCCCACCCTCCAAGTTACATCACCATAACACTTATGGGTCTCATGTTATCACGTTCACAAGATGATACCCCAAATGAACTCATTAATTTATTCAAATTAGTACCTAATTAGCATATGCATGCCCATAATCTAATAGATGAAGGGCATGGCACGTCCGGAATCCCATCCCACCAAGTTACATCACCCCCTTATGGGTCTCAGTTATCGCGGTCACAAGATTGTGTTGGACGACTATAGCATTATCCCCCTGTGTTTTCAAGCCAGGGGGTATAAGGAGATAAAAGTACTGCAGTCTTAATACAAAGATTTAAGCCAACCACTTTCAGGTTATGTTGGCCACACTATACCAGTAACAAAATACCACCAATACGAATTTTGATGATTTTTCGATGTTTCCGGATCAGCCAAATCACTCCTTGTCCCTTAAGTTGGGGATGTCAGATGGATCCTTGCTGGTGTTGCTCGAGCAATCAAATCAATGTAGTTAAAGGGGCGACGACCCCTTGTTTTGGCATGGTAACTTCCAATATGTGACATCTGAGACTACTTGATCAATTGCGCCGTCTACTGTTACTAATTGTCCCAGTTATAAAAGCCTCTCCATAAACGCTCCCTCAATTATTTTACACATTGTTCCTCTTAAATTAGCTTAAATCACCAATTAATTAAAAAAGATTGCAAAATGTAGGAGATTTCCAGCCTGATGAAACTCCACAGTATGTGTCCAAATAAAGTCTAGAACTTTTGACAAGTGCAAATTTGTGTACAATTATACATCATGTAAAGTTTTGCAAATACACCATTAGTAGACATGTACCAATTTTAGTACGCTTTAGATGCAGAGCTATTGTTGATGTTGTTGAGCTGTTCAACATCGATCCTTTTGTTTGCAGGGGGGGAAGGGGGGGACACGGGGTTGGCTATGTTTTGCACAATGGGAAATATAACTGAACAAATGACCTATACATCAAATGCCCCTTTGAAAAGTGTATTGCCCCAGGGGCACAAACAATTTGGTTATATGGTAATTTCACGAAGTTGGACCTTCGGGGTCCTAGCATCGTTACCTCTTAGGTACTCAATTTAAATATGTTATAAAATGCGTTAACTTAATTTGACTTAAATTAATGTACTGGGTCAATTAAGTTCTCCAAAACTTAAAAGTTTGTTCAAAGTTTATAGTATAAGGTATTCAGCGCTGTAACAGATGTTTGTAACTGTGTCACCAGGTGTGACATTTCTTATATGTACACCCATTTTGGTAACTATTCCTATATGAATGTTATGCCAGATGTGTTGTTAGTGTGCAGTCTTAAATTATTAAAGCCGTGATTGAGATTAAGTGTTATATTTTTGAAAAGAGGACCTCTAATAGGCTGCGGTTGTCCTATGGTGTCCTGTACATCGTGACATGAATTTGCAAATTTTCCAGACAAAACAATGTTAATTATGTTGAAGCTATTCAAATCTTTCAAAAACCACAGAGTGAATGAAAAGTTATGAATTAATAGTGTAATCAAATAGGGGTCACTCTTGTTACAAATCAGAAAATTTCCATCAAATGTCACACGTTCCACTTTGGAGTACCAGTTTGCGAAAAACCAACTGCCAAAAATATCTGAAAAAACATGAAAAATGTGATCCGCAAGAGAGCACGTAACATGCAGCCCCGCATGCAGCTTACTTACAAAGGTGCAAATGGCCACTGGGTGTATGTGAACCTCCTTACTGTTTCCACCTCATCACACAACTTTTCCACCTCCTTCCCCCTCCCTCACTCCCTTCTTGCATCTTCCACAAACAAAGTCTCTTGCCAAGTTGGGTTCACTCTCTTCATTCTTGTGCCTCTCCAAGAATCCATTTCCCCACATTTCTACACACCACACTGAATTTGACCTCACCCTCTTTCCTCATATTCCACATGGGTCCACCTTACTTACTAACACCTCCCCCCAATCACAACTCCAATCCTTAGTCTTCCCAAGTTTACCTTCAGGCCCTTACTATCAAATGCCTTCTTCCAATTCCCAAACACTTCTCCCTCAAACCTCATGTTCACACATTAAACTAATCATCAGCATACAGCATCTCAATCATCAAACCTTCTTTGGACTCTCAGAAACCACATCAACCACAATTGCAAACACCAACGGCGACAGCACAGCACCCTGAGCACACCCACCTTCACCTCAAAATCCTCAGACAACTCAGACTCTACTCTACTCTTGTTTTTGCTCCTTCATACAGACTCACACGCTCGAACCACCACGTCTGGTCATACCCCTCTGCATCATTGCCCACTCCAGCACTTTCTCGGTACTCTATCAAAGGCCTTCTCCAGGTCCACAAAGCACATATACAGTTCTTCCCTTTTTGCTCGATATTCCTCTTGCATCCTCCTCAAAATGAACACTGATCTAGGTTCCCTTCCCTGCTAAAACCAAATTGCATCTCATCAACTTTCACTATCCTCCGAATTCTGTGCTCTAGTACCCTCTCACAATTTTCCTCTCGCATGCTCAACAAATTACACCCCTATACGCACCACAGCTCATGCATCCCTTTTCCTTAAAAAAATTGGAACTAACACACTCACCAGCCCAATCCACCGGCATTCTCCTCCATCTAACAACCTCTGACACAACTACAGTCATCACACAATCCTATCTCTCCCCTCGCATAATCTTAACACTCACTTCTGAGGGTCCAGCAGCCTTTCCTGGTTTCATTTGCTCCAGTGGCTCTTGGAAATGCTTCTTCAGGCCACTAGGTTTCGGAAGAACCATTTCAAGAGCCATGACTAAAGACTTAAGCTTAATAGTGTGTTGATGGGGAATTTATGACAACTGGCAGCTATTGCACTTATGAACTTATTGCACTCACACGATGAGACAAATCGTTTTCTGCTGGTGGTGAAATGCATACCTGCTGTGATCTACGCTCAAAGTTGGGTGAGTCAACATGTTCAATGGACTTTGAGCATTGCTTCTGGTATAACGTATTAAGTCGCTGGCCCGCCACCCCTTCCTTCCCAGCTGGTACTTGGTATGGAAGATTTTCAGTTACTGCATTCTAAAAAGAACATTAAGGGAAAAAAGAAATTCAATAACAATTTTTTGCCCAAATTAATGCCTGTGCAGTATCCGTTTAGTATCATCGTATGGGATGCTCAGTTGAGTCAAAACTTGCAGTGAAAAAGTACCAAGCACCTCTCTTGTAAGACATTTCATCAAGGATTTTGCTAATTGCATTGAGCGTGTCTCTAGTAAAGGTGCAATGCGTGATTTCAAATAACAGGTGTGGCTGAAAAATTTGAAAATTAGATTTTGTACTGGTCTAAAGCCTTGTATCAAAAATATTCCCATCGAAAGGTTAAGTGGAGAACGTTTCTTAGGACAAAACTTTAAAATTTCTATTTTCCATAGAGAGGCATACAAAATTCAGTCTATACTTTCTATTTAAATTTTAGAATAATACACATAACCTTTTGTTTGATTTGAAATTATTTCTGTAGCCAAAATGTAGGGAAACTTATTGGTGTTTAAAGGGGCAATTGAGAGATTTTTGGCAGGTCACCCAAATACTGTGTCATACTAATAATTTCATATAGATTAGACACTCACTAGACTTTTACCTTATTTGGCTACAGAAATGTCTTAAAAGAGAGAAAAAAGCGACTCGATTTGCTTATATTTAAATTATAAAACATAGGCTGAATTTGTATTTGCTCCTCTACCAAAAATTAGGAAATTTAAAAATTGTTGTACCAAAGAAACATTTCGCAGTTTAATCCTTTCAGGTTAGGGGTATTTGTGATGGAGAGCTTTACATCAGGGCAACATCAGTACTTTAGAGCTTTTTTAGGGACACCTGATATGGAAATCTCTAGTGCACCTTTAATCTATATGAAATCACTACATTCACAAGAAAATATGATGACTTCAAATCGCTCACTGCACACCTTGACATTATTGGGTCAACTTCTGAATTCACACATTGTATGTCCCAAGAGCCATCTTATCAAGCATTACAACAAAAGGAAACTGATTTCGAAAAAAGTTTGTAAAATTCTGATTATATGATTATTTTCTTATTTGAAAGTTTATGGCAAAAGCCAATTAGCTTTATACTTTCGGAGGTGAAAGTTATGAAAGTTATAGGCCTGAAGGTCAAAAAATGTATAACTGAGAACATTGGTTACTTGAAATTTAACGCACAAACATTGATGATGAAGTAGGGGTCCCCATTGAAACGACCATGCCCAGCCATAGTGGTTTATTGATCTTTCCTATGTGATTTATAAAGGCCCTGTTACAATTGACCCTGAGAATTGGAAAAAAAAAACAAACAAACAAAAACAAAAAAAAACAGTTGACCCTGAGAATTGAAAAAAAAAATATTTCTTACGTAAATATTTCTCCCAATATGTCAAATGATTGAGTATCCAGACAATTATGAATCTGAAAGTGTTGCATTCAGGTCCGTACACGGGGGGAAGGGGGGATGGGTGGACAAAAGGTCCACTTTTTGCTGATTTTTTTGATAAAAAGGTGCAAAATTTAGATAAATTTTACAAGATGTTAATTGTTGGTGATAACATAACTAAACACTTCAAAATCGCCAAAAAGGACAAAAAAGGACCATTTTATGGTGGTTAGGAAGGACACTTTTAACCCAAAGTCCACGTTTTCATTTCAAAAAAGGTCCACTTTTGCAAAGTCCCACACCACCCAAAATAAATCCTGCGTACGGCCCTGGTTGCATTCAGTATTTAAACAAATTTCAGTAAAAGATCATTTTATAGAGAGTTATTTCGGATGTTACAATTGTGTAACATTTAATTGACTTCCTCTTTTCGAATGATGCCTGCTCCATTGGATTCCATTTGTGCAACACTTGGGGAAGGTCAGGCTAACATATGCATCAAACATTTTCAAACCTTGGAGAACAATTCAGCCATGATTAGGGAAATATGGCGGATTTACAAAAAAGGTATTACAATTGTTCCCGGTCTCCACTACACCATACTTGAAATATATCTTTATCTCCCTGGCTTGAAAAGCAGAAGGGGAATTTTGCAAGAGCGCTCAAATCTGTATGTATGTGTGTTCCAGTTTGGTTAGGTTTTGGTTAGGTTTTTGTTTTTCAGGTCGTCTTTGAAAATTTGAAGTTCGATTCAAACCAGATTTGGGGTTAAGGTGCAATAGGGGTTCCTTCATATGTGAATGATGTCAAAGGTCATGGACCTAGATCAAAGGTCATCTGAGGTCATGTTCCAGATTGCCATCTTGCCAGGGGATAACACAATTCAAGTTTACTTGCTGTATTAACAAGAAATACTCCCAAGTATATACATTTGTATTGGCTGTTCATGATGTGTATTCATTTGTCGAGTGTTGTGGAGGACTATGTTTTGTTCACTATCTAACACGCCAAATTATTTGGAATTCAATTTATCTGCTCATGAATATAATGTACACCGCTTGCCACATGTCATGCAATGCATCTAAGTGCTTGCTTGCAGTTTCACCCGCACTATTCTATATAAAAAAAACTATAAAGAGCCTTGCCTAATTGGTGATGAACAAAGCGTATTACCTATCTATGGTGAAGTTTGGAAGATGAAACAATGTTTTAGGGAATATTTAAAGTATCAACAAAGTGTTTAAACATACCTCCACAGCAGCTGCTATAGATTCTTCAAAACTGGAGGGCTGATGAGACATCATCTATTGATAAAATATTGAAATATGAGTCTTGGAATAACTAAGTATTTGAGAAACTCTACTATTCTGCTCTTGTGAATGTATTAAATTTCAGGAGTATTTTGAATATTACTTTTAGCACAATTGTGAAACTACTGTTAGTCACACATTTCCCAAATTAAATCAACAATGGCCTGTGGGGATCTAAAATATACAAAATACTTGTAAACTTAAAGAGACATGAGGAGATTTTCCAGGAAGAAGCGCCCCAATTGTTCTCGAACCCCGTTTTTTTACATATGTGGAATGCTTACCAATGTATTAAATCACACCTGAAGTGAATAAGCCGAATACGCCGTCTTTATGTAATAAGATGATGATTTAGTAGTTTCTGTCGTGCACGACAGAAAGTCAAGCATGGTTTTCTATGGGGAACGATTACGATAACAGGCAAGTTCAAAACAAGGTTTGCGGTTTTCTTTTGCACCTGTTTGTCTAATGAACCTTCGAAATGTTCTCGGTAGGTGGTCTACAACCGATCCAGTGAAATTTGAGAGAAATTTGTATCCTAAAAAATCTCCTCCTGTCACTTTAAACAGTTTTAGAATCAATTCAAATTTTCAGCATAGGTTTATTTATGGTCCTTTGTAGAACTAGGGGTAAAACAGAAGAGGTTTGTAATCACCACAAATCTCTAAATGCCCCTTAACATTATTATTTCAAGACATGCAGATCTTAAAACTTTAATTAACTCACAGGTGCCATTTCTACATGTCCAGTCAGCTGATCCATGCAGGATTCCTCTCTTGGCAGTGAAAATTGCTGGAGATCAACATCACATCTTCTTATGCTTTGTGAGGGGAGGAGAGAAACAGCCTTATCAGCAGTTTGCGGTGGCGGTAAAGATTGCGAACCATTTCCTGATGTGGCTCCCTCTTTAGCACGGGCACCCATGTGAGGTAACGATTGGCTCCCTGAGTAGAACACCTGGGCACAAATCACAAACAAATTACAGATGTTATATGTAATGAATATCTTATTCCCAATTGACATTGGGATTAACAATGTCAAATTAAGAGTACATGATTTATGGATATATGAATACAATGCCACAAATTTACTAAAAGTAGGACCAGCAAAAACTATATGTTAAGTATTGTGATCATTGGACCACTTTTTGAGCAAAGCAATAATAATAATAATAAGTTATTTTTTAATCAGCCTGCACTTTACAATAAAAAATAAAACATTTTATATTAGCTTTGTAATAATTAAAGCTATATGATTTTTATGGAAATAATGAAGTTGAATTCTCCAAGAACACTTCCCTTATGCCCCAATCAACACAAAACTCCAATAATCAAGATCTGCTGTTGCCCATACCTAAGCCAGGGGTGGATCCAGGATTTTTCAATAGAGTGGGCGCCAAATTTTCAGGCTCGCTGCGCTCACCGGTAGACCCATAATTTTTTCCCAGTCTCTTCGAAATTCTGAAAAGTTGGTGGCGTACAGGACGTACTGCGTCCGCTGGGCGCACACAAAGTTAGATACATGTGGCGCCCGACACCATGTACCGTAATTCTTAGAGATCTAAAGGGCGCTCCGTCGGTAAAAAAGTAATTTTTATATATCTACAGTGCACCCGGCGCTCTATGTGCGCCCCCTCTAAATCCGCCCCTGTAAGCATTATTGCAAACCACGTTGGAATTTCAAATTGTTTCTAACAATTTTGTATAACAAAATATATCTTGGAAAGCAAATACTGCGAGGGTTCCACCCAGGATGGGGACAACCCTCCAAAAACCCACCCAACAAACATTATCTTTTATTCTACCAAACATCTTTTATTCTATATTACTTTCTATTCAAGAAACAATTTTGCTTGATATACCAATTTCACCTTTGATTTTTATAGGCTAAAATATGTCACTTTTGGTTTTGATATAGGAATGTACCCCGATGTGCTTCTCTAATGCTACATCACTGTTCTTGACAGGCAGATACAGACAGGCAGACAGACAAACAGACAGACAAGTAATTAATTGATGAAGTATTTACATTTGTAGGCGGCTTTTTATTTGCTGGTTGCTCTGCAGGATCTTCTTGTGACATCATATCAGATTCTACAGGCCTTGCCAAGAGTCTTGGCCTTGCCTCTTCAAGGTTGATCTCATTATTGGCTCTATCTGGAGAGGGGTTTTCACTAGCTGCAGATACTTCCATATTAGAATTTTCCTGTTTCTGGTCTTCTGCTAATTGACTGGCTTTATTCTGAAGGGGTATTTGGCCTGTTGTCTCATTTCGAGCAATCTGCATCTGTAAATAATACCAAAAAAATTAATAATTCCATCAAACTATAATGTTTGCATTATCTGAAGGTGGACTTGCTCCCTGCGGGCTTGGGGTAATGAATAGGCCTGATGATTTCCCTGCATGTCATAAGAGGCGACAAAAAGGGAAAACTTGTCTAATGTTCCAACATGATGTAGTTGTTAGCAGAAATTTTGGAATTGTCTTAGCATAATCTAAAAGCTTCTAAAATTGGTCATATTTACTTGATTCATGGATATTTACTCGGTAATTAACTAATTCCTCAGTGTATCCCTTGTAATTGTGCTTTTATTGTAAACTTATGTTTTCTGTGTATGAAAGCAATATCAATGCAATCAAGAAGTATATGTTTCATATATTAAAAAAAAAAAAGTTTTTAGCAACAAAAATAAGGCTAGCCAAAAACCTGCAAAATATTCTTTAAAATAAGGTAAATATATGGCATATTTTATGCCATGAGTTTATATGTCAGCCTATGGGTATCCCCACTGCAGTGTAGACAGCCCTATACTAAAAATTTTGCCCAAAACCGGGAAAGGCACATGTTTGTTAATCCGCCAATAAAACATAAAATAAGCTTAAATCAACACTTTCTTTCAGGAATATCATGTACACATTCAAAAATGATGGTAGACACCAAATTTAATGAAAACAACTGCTCAAATAGTATCAATAATTCAGAATTTTCCTTGTGAAGTACGGACTACTGCTTTGATAAATTTTGCCGGAAGTAGTGTTTGCCAAAAGTGTAATAAGTGGTGTACACCGTCAACTCTGCGGTATACTACAGTGCGAGATCAGTACTGGTTTCCCTATTCAAAATATCTAAATTGTTTTGCCTCACTTATTTTGCAAAATAAATTGTATACCAAAGTGAGAAGGAAGAAAAATTATATTAGAAAACATTCAAATCAACATTCAGCCCATGATACCTCCGCCGTATTGTATCATGCATTTTAAACCAGAGAAGATGAGAAAGAAGGAGATGGCTCGATTTTGAAATCCGATTACCCAGGATTACTCCCATTCACCGGCTCATTGTGTGGGAAACATCAAGGGCCGCTCGATTGGACCTTTGAAGTAATCTGTTCATCCGACTAAAGCTTGGCCAGTTCGGGCAAGTTTCACAACAGGAAGTAATTGACACACTGCTACTGAAACAGTTTATTAATTTTCCGGCTAAATGTTCTCTACTGATAAGGAATTCCACTTTTGTTCTGACCAATAACTATTTATTTTAATCGTTGGCGAAATAATTGAGGATAGCAGTGACTTTTTAACGAAAGAAAACAGCAAAATCAACCCTTTTTTCGGTAAGCTAACCTTGATTTAATGTTTTGAGGTCAATAAAGGATGTTGTTATTTTAGCCTATTTTAAACATATCCGGTTAGTTCCTGTGAAATATGATATGATGAACGATTAGATAAATGCATTTTGAATTCACTCCAACCACACCTGTTTGTGTCAGAAAGTGTCAATAGTGTCAAAATGCTTTGAAAATTTGGGGTCAAAGTTGTCTGTAAGTGATACAGAAGAGTACGTTTCGCTGTACTGGTCACGACCATAGTATATAGTCTCTGTGCAAATATCAGTTGACAACTGAGTAATTGGAATATTTCTGGGATTTAATGACAGGTGTATTATAATGTTCTCCAGCAAGTAGTGCAGGTCTTTGATCCAATCAATCGGATTTAGGGCAATTAAGATGAATAGGCGGATGAACAGTTTATCTTTTGAAGTAACAGTTGAACCATCTCCTTCTTTCTCATCTTCTCTGTTTTAAACAGAAGAATTTTGATATTTTATGGGTGAGGAATTAAACAAATGTGCATACCACAATAGTTTTCAAACCACTCATCAGCTTTGAGACAAACTATTTTATTTTTGGCCTTAAAGGCCGATTCAGAAATTTCAAAATATAATTTTTTGGTATAATAATTGAAAAGTCAATTGGAATTAAAATTAGTCACCTAAAATGCTCAATTCCAAAGAGATGAATTGGATTTTTCATTTTCATGCAGTAAACATTTATATACAGTATTACTTGCCATAGGAAATGTGCATAACAAAAAGTCCGGATCTGGAATTTTATAACAAAGTTGTGATTTTATATATAAAGGACATCAATTTCAGCCTAGCTATTTCACACAGGGATTAGTATATGGACAAACATAATGTTTATACAAAACACGATTGTTTGAAAAATGAGGGCGCTCCCCTCGGGAAATCTCTGAGTCAGCCTTTAAATCATTTTTTTTATTTCACTATGGTTTGAATTATGGTGCTTTTTATCATATAATGGTTTGATTTGAATTATGGTTAACTGCATGTTTAAGAACCATAATTGAATTGAGCCACACTTTTTTGCCAAGGATGTGTTTGCCTTTGGAGGAGGTACTGGTGTGGTACACCATGAGGAGGAATCTGATTACTTACATTGGTGGGTTGTTCTGCTCTTGGTTGCCCTGACTGCGTCACTTGGGGTGCTTGAGGTACGTCCTTTGGTGCATCCACAGACATTTGATCTGATTGAGCACGGTCATCATTGGCATTTTGTGACCATGAAGCATTTTCATCTTGTTTCTTCTGTTGACATGGGCAGTGTTGCTGACTGGCATTTGGGCTGTCGCTGGGTCCCGAGCTATCTGCATCTGTGTGTACATTTAGGAAAAAATTTCTCTGAAATTCACCTTAATTTCAATCCATTTGATATGAGAGCCCAACATCTTTAAACATCAACTAAATTTCACAGGGTAAATGAGATGAGAAAAATAGTAGGTTTCTTCCGGAGGTAATGAAAAATATGAACTTTAATCCAATAACAAAATCTATATTTCATGGGGTAAAATGCAGGTAACCCGACTCCTCCACCATGCATGACAAAGATGGCAGCTATAGCTTTGAGTCCCCTTTGTAATTTGCTTGAATCTTTCCCAATGTTCATCATGCAGACCAGTGAAACCACAATGATCCATATCATAGTGAAACCATAAGTGAATTTACCCCCTTAAACATGTATATAATTGGAGTAATAATTTTTTGGCCAAGTTACTAGGTACGCCCGCTTCCCCGCCAAAACGGCGCACCACTGGGATGCATGTAGGGACTCAGTTCATGCAACATAGCAAAGCCACGTGTACACCATGCAAGAAATTACATGACTCAAAAGAAGTAGTAACAAAATTTTTGGGAATTTGGGGGAATTTTCAATCATTCGTGCAGGACGCAGTGAATATAATCAGTAACTGACTTTCATTCAGTGTGTGTTACGCCAAGACCTCAAAGAAGTCTGAAAGATGTTCTATGTTCTTTTAGTTTTTGAAAAGAAATGCTTTTTAATAGCAGTGTCCCGTTGGCACCAATTTCTTGAATCACTGTCAATTCCCTAAGTTTGTTCATTTCCAGTCTTATACTCTTTTCTCTGCATCAAACTAACCCTGCAAAATCCGCCAGACATAACCATGACAACGCACAACGGAAATTCATAGATAAGTGTATTACAAACAGCAATTCTACACATGCGTATTATACATACGCCTATTTCAGAAAATCCAGGACCCTGTAGGCCAAAGGTTCACAGAGTTCTTACAGAATAATAAATACAAGATAGTGTTGAAATGACATGGCTGAATATATTTTTTGAGCTTAGAACACCAGTGTTTATGGGGTGGGGGGGGGGTTGCAAAAGATTAGGGTAACAATAAGTTTGAGGGGTATTAACACCTTTTCATTTGAGGGCAAGCCAGCAAGGTGTAACAAATTTTTGGGGGGCATCAACTAAACATAATTTTGCAAAGGTGATTCATTACTTTTCCTCCACAGTTCATTCAATAACATTGTTTTTGAGACCTGCCGCTGGGACTCACAAACTGAAAGCGAGTGCTCGGGTTACTTTTTCATTGAATTTGATTTGATCCTTACATTTCATTAACAATATTAGCACATTGTTTTTGAAAGATCGCCCTCAATTTTTCAAAAATTTTGAGATTCTTAACTTGGGTTTCATTGGTAATCAGGCTAGTAACTATATAGTTGGGTCATTTGGAGCCATTCCATTGACCGTGGAGAGCATAGCGTCATTTCTCTGTGGATTTATCTTCTATGAAGGGGTAATGCACAACTTTAGCGGGTCCCCCTCCATCCTGGAAGTGTGGGCGGAATCCAGGAGGGGGAAAATTTATAATAAAATGGGTACAAAAATTAAAAAGGATTGGATTGCTGTAAAAAGGTACCAAAGGGTTTGTGTCTTGTCACAGGCTTAAAAAAAGATAGTTTTTGTAATACTTACAACGTAGGGTTACAGAGATATAAGACAAAAATACATCTACGCCTCATCCATTAGGTTGTTTTATTGGTTCAAAGTCAAGTCAATTTAGGTTATTTTCTTGAAGGACCAACATAAACGGATCAATTTCCGGCTCGCGCCTTTAAGTCCATCTTGGGATCCCTCCAAAATTTTAATTACATAATCACTTTTTTAATGATATACAAACTTTTTTTTTTAGCATTCTCGTTCGCCGGTATAGTTTCATAGACAATTACCAACAGAACTCTGCAAAAATATCAAATTTTGAAAATTGGGGTGCTCTTCCACAAATGTGCTAAGATTGCTTAAAGTCATATTTATTTTTTATACTTCCTAATGAATATTTAGTTGAATAGTATGACCTTTGTTGGGCAAAAAAATGTTTGTTTTTCGTAACCCGACTGACTCCAGAAAAACCTGCCGATTCATTTTTTAAACGCAAATTAGCCATAGTGAATTAGCAAAAAAAAAAAAAAATCTGCCGACGACCCATGGTTTTCATTTACAATTTAAAGGGGCATTTCGTGATCCACAGCCTCGTCCCCCCGACTTACCTAAAATAAATCTTACGTGCAAATTCGGTCGCATCTGTAAGAAATTCGCAATTTTGTATTTTCTGTCTGTAAACGGACAGAAATTACAGCACAGTAGCCTATGGGACCGTGGGAAACGAGCAATTGCTCATAACACAAAACCGCAAGATCGGGATCAGCTCAAATTTTGGGAATAGGCTTTTCTCAAGGATATCTTGTGATCATTGAATAAAACAGAAGGTGCTGAAATCACGAAATGCACCTTTAAAAAAAATAACCAACACAAGACAAAAAAACATCAAAATAACACAATAACACAACTACAACCTGACACTTATGGCCTACTTAAAGACACTATCAGTGATTCATCCGAAAGAGTCAAAATATTTGAATTTTGCAGGAATAGCTTAAAAGTGAAGGATACGTCTGTAGAATCCTCATTTATCACTTTTTCCAACTGAAGAATTGACAGACAAATGGAGAAAACGGCAGTGTTCAAAGATTATGACTCCCCAAAGAGTTACGTGTTGAAGTAAGTGTCCGTAGGGACAGTAATGAATAATATATCCGATTTTGTATTTATTAGGTTGCTTCTGGCCTTATCATTTGCAGGATATGTTAGGGTACCTGTACTTGTTACAGACATGCAAAAATCTTATTTTTGATGATTTTTTCGATTTTCTGATTTAGCAAATCACTGATAGTACCTTTAAGGCCAACATGATTCACCTTTGATGTGATATTGGTCACATATACCCAATAATGTTGTATCCTCTGAACAAGCTCTCAGATGAAAGTCATTCTCATACCCATGTCACAGTAGTCCATCTAGAAGGACCCTCGTTCTCCCACTGACAGAGCCACCGAGCTTCGCGCTCGGTGGCTAAGTCACAGGGGGATGGACACAGGGAGGAACGAGGGTCCTTCTGGATGGACTAATGTCACAGCAACTACCAGTGGTGTACCGACCGGGGAGGGGGTGCAAGTTTCCCCTTCTGGCTCAAAAAAGCGGGACGATATGGCCCAAAATATGCATTTTCATCCCTCTTTTTCAGGGAATTTTGACCAATTTCATCCTAAATTTGGGCAAAATTAAAGTAAATTTGGCAATTTCTGCATGTAACGTATGCATTTCATCAAGGTCAGACTTAATTGTAGCAAATCACCGGGATGACTTACAAATTTTGCCCTCTCTGGTGGGACGACTTGGAAATTTGCCCACGGATCGACGGCCTCGGTACGCCACTGGCAAATGTGACCATCACATAGCATATAATGTGGACTGCAATGTGGAGTATACTTACTGCCTCAACCACTGATACATTCCATATAGCTACTGCAGTGGTAAGCACCAAATGACAATCATATAGTTAAAATATGATTAAATTGCCGTAATTCAAGTAAGACTATTCATGATTTTATTATAATAACACAACATTAAAGCACAAATGGTTTATAATTTGCTTGTAAAACAATTTAGCATGCAATTTATGCAACTCGTTATCTACTATCATCTGCACCTGTCAAGATACATTAATTGGTTACCGGTACTTGAAATAATAATTAACAGGTTGAAGTTAGGTTATAGAAATACAAACAAAAGTCCCTGACTTTGTTCTGAAATGAAATAACATATGCTCAAAAAAGGGCTGCTTTTAAAGTGGCACTGGCACATTTTTCAGAAAATATCAAATTTCTTCAATTTGCTCGCAAATGATAGTCTAGGCCATTGGAATAATAATAATAATAATAACAATCTTGATAGAGCGCCTAATGCAGATCGAGGCCTCTAGGCACTTCACATAGAAAGGAGCAATATACAAAATATCAATACGACAAATACAAAAATAGATAAAATTCTAATGTTAAAACAACAATGATATACATCAATTATACACAATTTCAAGTATATAGAAATTCAAACATATATTGTGACCAACAGATAGAAGAGAAAGACAACCCAGTTGCCACCCATACTAAGAACATATGGGGATACACCTGAATCGTCAGCTGTGAGGATCTGTGTGTATGTACCCCACAGGGACATCAGTTAAGTCTTGATCTTTCCTGGATTCAGATGCCTCTAACCATGAAAACAACTATCCTAGGCAACCGGATTGGATGAAGGTAGAGAATAAGAAAAAGAAAGGAAAAAAATCACAGAATTATAATTAGTGATTGGACTGCATCAGAAACGTATCAGATGCGTAGCAGGAGCCAAAATGTTGTGTGAATAGGAATGTCTTCAGACATACTTGGTACTTGGTATGATGATCCTTATAGCAGCTCGTTGAGCTAAACTAGGATGAAGTGCAGAAAATGGCGTCTCCAGCCACAAGGTGCAAGTAAAAAGTAGATGTAGATGCAAAAAAACTGGAAGCAAGTCGCAACAAAACAGTCAAAAGCAGAACAAAATGTGCACTATATACAGGAGGCAGGAATGGTTTACATTAATTTGCTGCCAGACGGAGGAAGCATAGCTCTGATGGCTGGTAGGGCTGCTTCTCTAAAGGCCGAGGCAGTAGAAATGGTGACCACTTGAGCTGGAAGGTTATTCCAAACACGTATGGACCTTGGGTAGTAGGCAAACTTATAGAGTTCTGTAGTTGTAGTTGGGATCTGGTACTTAAGTTGATGATCATTTCTTGAGATGGATGTAGCTGGGGACTTACAACTGAGAAGCGAGTGCGCGGTTACTTTTTCATTGAAATTTTATTTGAATATGACAATTTTCATTAAAAGCGATATAGCACATTTTTTTGAAGAAGCGCCCTCAATTTTTCAAAAATTTTGGGATTTTTTAGTTTTTTTCTGTTTTTTAATATTTTGTATTTTAGTTGTGTCATTTGGAGCCATTCCATGACCGTGGATAGCAGGGCATCATTTCTCTGTGGATTTATCTTCTATGAAGGGTAATGAACAAATTCCGCGGGGGGGCCCCCTCCTGGAATGTGGGCGAATCCAGGAGGTGAAATCATAATACAGGGTTCAAAATTAAAAAATGATTGGATTGCTGTAGAAATGCAACCCAATTGTTTTGTCTTGTCACAAGATTAAAAAAAGCTATAGTTTGTACACCTTACAACTTTTGGTTACTGCCAGATATATAAGACAAGAATTCTACGCTCATCCATTAGCCTTTCCGTCGGTTCAAGCAAAGTCAAGTTAGAGGTATTTCTTGCTCTTGAGACCAATCATAACGGATGCATTTTCCCAGCTCCGCCGTTAATCCAACGGGATCCCAATTTTATTAAATAACACTTATTTTATGATAATCCAAATTTTTAGCATTCTCGTTCGCAGGTAATAGTTTCATCCATAGACAATTACCAACATAAATTCCTGTCAAAAATATCACATGTTTGAAAATTGGGGTGCTCTTCCAAATGTCTAATATTGCTTAAGTCATAGTTATTTTTTTATACGTCCTAAGAATATTTAGTTGAATAGTTATGAACCTTTGTTGGCAAAAAAATGTTTGTTTTTCGTACCCTGACAGACTCCAAAAAACCTGCCGTTCATTTTTTAAATGCAAATTACATAAGTGATTAAGCAAAAAAAAAAAATCTGCCGACGACCCTGATTTTCATTTACAATTTAAAGGCAATTTTCGTGATCCACAGCCTTGTCCCCCCCGCCTTACCTAAATATGTGTGAAATTTTTATATCATCTAACCGTTAGCCTTAGTAATCCACGGTGGGTGCCCAATCTTACGTGAAATTCGGCTCGCATCTGTAAGAAATATTTCGGCATGTTTATTCCCTGTTCTGTAAACGACATAAACAGAAATTTACAGCACAGTAAAGCCTATGACCGTGGGAAATCGAGCAATTGCTCAAACACAAAACCGCAAGATCGGGATCACTCAAATTTTGGGAATAGGCTTTTCTCAAGGAATTCTAGTGATAATTGAATAAAACCAGAAGGTGCTGGAAATCACAAAATGCACTTTAAAAAATAACCAACCAAGACACAAAAACTCCAAAATAACACAATAACACACTACAAACCTGACATTAGGCCTCCTTAAGACACTATCATGATTCATCCGAAAGAGTCCAAATTTTGAATTGCAGGAATAGCTTAAAAGTGAAGGATACGTCAGTAGAATCCTCATTTATCCCTTTTTCCAACTGAAGATTGACAGACAAATGGAGAAAACGGCAGTGTTCAAATATTATGACTCCCCAAAGATTACGTGTTGAAGTAAGTGTCCGTAGGGACAAGTAATTGAATAATATACCGATTTTTGTATTTTTAGGTTTGCTTCTGGCCTTCTCATTTGCAGGATATGTTAGGGTACCTGTAATTTTTACAGACATGGCAACACAACTCTTATTTTTGATGATTTTTTCGATTTTCCTGATTTAGCAATCACTGATAGTAGTCCGTTAGGCCAACATGATTCACCTTTGATGTGCTTTGGTCACATAATAACCCAAGAATGTTGTAATCCTCTGAACAAGCGCTCAGATGAAAGTCATTCTCATACCCATGTCACCGCAACTACCAGTGGTGTGCCGACCGGAGGGGGGGCAAGTTGCCCCTTCTGGCTTCAAAAAGCGGGAACAATTTGGACAAATGTGCATTTTCAATCCCTCTTTTTTTCAGGGAATTTTGACCGATTTCATTCATCCTAAATTTTGGGCAAAATAAGTAAATTTGGCAATTTCTCTGCATAGTTTACGTATGGCATTTCATCAAGGTCATACTTATTGTAGCAAAATCACCGGGAGACTTACAAATTTTGCCCTCTCTGGTGGGATGACTTTGAAATTTTTGCCCCCTCTGATCGCGGCCTCGGTGCCCACTGGCAAATACTTAAAGTACCGGAGATGAGATTTTTTTAGGATATTATTTCTCTCAAATTTCACTTGGATCGATTGTAGACCACCTACCGAAACATTGAAAGGGTTTATTGGACAAACGTTGCCAAAAGAAACCGAAACCTTGTTTTGAACTTGTTTGCCTGCTATCGTAATCGTTCCCCCATAGAAAACCATGCTTTGACTTTCGCTGTCCGTGCACGAAGAAGTACTAATCATCATCTTCTTACATAAAGACGGCGTATTCGGCTTATTCACTTCAGTTGGTCTATACATTGGTAAGCATTCCAAATATGTAAAAAACCCTGGTTCGAGACAAAATTGGGGGCTCCTTCTGTCTGGAATCTCCTCATGTCTCTTAAGTGACCATCACATAGCATATAATGTGGACTGCAATGTGGAGTATACTTACTGCCTCAACCACTGATGACATTCCATATACTACTGCGTGGTAACACCAATGACAATCAGTTCAAATATGATTAAATTGCCGTAATTCAAGTAAGACTATTAGATTTATTATAATAACCAACATTAAAGCACAAATGGTTTATAATTTGCTTGTAAACAATTTAGCATGCCATGTATGCACCCTTTAACTCGTTATCTACTATCATCTGCAAAAACCTTCAAGATACATTAATTGGCTATACCGGTACTGTGAAATAATAATTACAGGTTGAAGTTAGGTTATAGAAATACAAAAAAAATTAGTGTCTGACTTGTTCTGAAAGGAAATAACATATCTCAAAAAAGGGCTGCTGTTAAAGTGGCCGCACTTTTTTCAGAAATATCAATTCTTCCATTTGCCTCGCAAATGATAGTCTATGGCCCATTGGAATAATAATATTAGAACAATCTTGATATAGCGCCTAAGCAGAGGCCTCTAGGCGCTTCACATAGAAGGACATATACAAAATATCAATACGACAAATACAAAAATATATAAATTCTAATGTTAAAACAACAATGATATACATCAATTATACAACAATTTTCAAAATAACTTTAAATTAAGTAGAATTAAAACATATATGTATTGTGACCAACAGATAGAAGAGAAGACACCCCGTTGCCACCCATACTAAAACATATGTGGATACAAAACACTGAATCGTCAGCTGTGATGATCTGTGTGTAATGTACCCCACAGTGACTCGGTTTAAGTCTTGATCTTTCCCTGATTCAAGTGCCTCTAAACCTGAAAACAACTATCCCTAGGCAACCGATGGATTAAGGTAGCGAATAAGAAAAAGAAAGGGGAAAAAATCACAGAATTATAATTAAGTGATTGGACGGCATCAGAAACGGATACGTATCAGGAGCCAAATTGTTGTGTGAAGAGGAATGTCGTCATACATATTTGTACTTGGTATGGATTATCCTTATAGCCGCTCGTTGAGTTAAACTAAGCATGAAGTGCAGAAATGGCTCTCAGCCAAAGTGCAAGTAAAAAGTAGATGTGATGCAAAAAAAATGGAAGCAATCGCAACAAAACAGTCAAAAGTAGACCAAAATGTGCACTTTATACAGGAGGCAGAAATGGTTTACATTAATTTTCTGCCAGACGGAGGAAGCATAGCTCTGATGGCTTGTAGGGGGGCTGCTTCTCTAACGGCCGAGGCAGTAGAAAGACTGGAAGGTTATTCCAACCACGTATGGACCATGGGTAGTAGGCAAACTTATAGAGTTCTGTATTGTATTTGGGTACCCCCCGGGCCCTCTGGTACTTATATTTTGATGATCCATTTTCTTGCGATGGTAAGGTTAGCTGGAACAACACATGTTGGGAACTGGATATTGACAAGTGGTGGTGATTTTGAAGAACATTATTTGTTGTGCCAGAAGACTCTAACATGAAGAAGACTCCCATCCCAAGTTGTTGAATGATGATGAACACTGGTCGTCCTGTGATAATCTGCAAACACAAATCGTGCTCCTGCTCTCTGAACGTGCTCGAGCCTTATCCACTAGTTGTTGTGTTGGGTTCCAAGTACCTCTTGAAAAAAAAAAAAAAAAAAAAAATTTTTATATTCGAGGTGCGGACGAACGAGGACTCATAAGCCTTCTTCTTGACGTCTTGTGCGCAATGAGTTAATGTTCTGCGTAAGAGGCCCAAAGTGCTGTTATGATTTTTTGATGATTGTGTTGACAATGAAGATGTTCCAGCGGGGATCATTTGCAATGGATATGCCAAGATAATCGTGCTGATCAACAATAGCAAGTGCTGGCCAAGGATGGTGTATTGGAAGAGAATCGGCGGGACCTTTGCGTGTTATTGGCGGACAGCACACTCTTTTTGATGGGATTCCATCAGCCAATCCTCGGCCCACTTAGCCAGGGTCTGCAGGTCATGTTTGCAGAATTGGCTGATCTTCGTGGTTTTTTATGTTCTTCTATAGATGATAGGCCTACTGTCATCAGCAAATAAGCGGATTTAAGAGGATTGTGTTTGTATGGTCGTTGATAGGTTGGTACGTCTGATGTTACATTCCCCCAGTGGGAGTGTCTGCATTACAGACACTGCCTGTTGGCAAGAAGAGAGAAAAGTGTTGATCCAGAGGAGTGTTGACCCTCTAATCCCGTAAAAAAATCCAAACTTGAGGATAAGAGTGCTGGGGACCACCTTATTCGAACGCCTTAGAGAAAAAATCTAAAAAGTATAAGTCGGTCTGTCCATGATGTTCTAAAGGTGGGGGCCCAAGTCATGCGATGGAAAGTTTCAAAAGCTGGGTAAACTGTGAAAAGTCGTATCTGAAGCCATGCTGCGAGTCAAGGAAGATGTTATGCTGGCTCAGATGTTATGACTCCAAAATATATGCTCCAGCATCTTACAGCACAGGCAGGTCAGGGAAAGATTTGGACGGATAGCCAGGATCTGATTTGCACCTTTCTTAAATATAGCTTGTTACAAATGGTTGTCTCCACTCGAGGCTGGTAACTTGCCTGTGACTTGAAAAATAGTTGCGGACTAGCGGATACTGTTAGGGAGTTTAGTCCATAATGTGCGGCTGCGTAAGCAAAAGATCTATCCACAATAGGAACTTTGTTGATGAGTTGGCTGATTTACGCAGCTTGGAGCAATAAATGAACTCAAGGTTCCGGTGTGGTACAGTTGGATGAGCTCGGAGATAGGCACGGACCATTGCTGTGGATGGCCTTAAAGGTGAGAGTTAGAATCTTTAAAAAACTGCCCTCTGTTTAATTTGGAAGCCAATGTAGTTGGTGGAGAGCTGGTGTGATATGGTCTCGTCGACGGATTTAAGGAACACGACGGGCAGCTGCATTTTGAACTCGCTGAACCTTGGACAACTCTTTTTGGAAGGCCATAAAGCAAGGAAGAGTGCAGGAATCCAGCTAGATGTACCAAAGGCGTGACCCCAATTGATGTAGATTTTTCAGCAAGGGACTGTCGAAACTGCCCAATTTCCTTATGAGGCCACGCGCTTGCATTAAGCTGTTAACTGATGATCATTTTAGGAGGGAGTCTTAAGATGACACCAAGTTTCCGTGCTTCAGATGAAGGATGTATAACGGGATTGCCAAGGATCATAGTTGGAGAGGAGAGTTGCTAGCCGAGCTACTAAAATGAGAGCGAAATTACAACATCTCCGTCTTCTTGTCAGTTAATATCAGTTGTTGGATTTACACCAGGATCGGATCTCTGCAATGCATGTTTCAATCTTGTTATGGCTGCTCACGATCCCGAGGGTTGGAACGTCACGGTAGGTAGAGTTGGGGGTGTCAACAGCGTAAACAACAAATTGAATACCGTGGGCTGAGATGATATCCTGTAGTGGGGCACTTAACAAGATTGAAGTCAATCGGTTCACAGTATCGAGCATGTGGGACTCCACAATCTAACGCCACAGGATCTGACGAAGCACCTCGGACTGATATAGATGAGTGCGGCCATCGGGGTAGGACGAGAACCACTAAGCTTTTCCAGGGGTCAGTTAGACGGGTTAGGAGCCGAGTTGTGGTCTATGGTGTCGAAGGCGACGCTGAAGTCCCGTAACACTAGTACAGCATCTTGGTGTTTGTCACGAGCAGTCAAGATGTCATTCGGCACCCGTAACAGAGCAGTCTCAGTACTGTGATTATTGCCGGTATGCCCGACTGCATCGAGCATGGAATCATTATCGATGAGTAAGTCTGCAAACTGATCACTGGTACTCTTTCAATCACCTTCCCGAGAAATGGTAGATTAGATATAGGGCGATGTAATTGAGAGGATGTTGGTGTCCAAAACCCAGATTCTTCAGCGCGGGCTGACAAGAGCATGCTTGAGAGCTTGGGGAAATCCGCCCGGAAGACACGGAAGAGTTGGCAATCCTTGTAGGACTGGTAACAGATCATCAAAACATAGTTTTAAGAGACCAGTGTAAAGGGTCTAAGGTGCAGGACCTGATCGATGCTGATTTGATGGCTTTCAAGACCTCCTCTTCCGACACTGTACAAAAGTAGCTGAAGGTGCTTTGGCCATGGCTCTGTTAGTCAACGGACATAGAGCAAAGTAGTAGCATTCTGGTTGACTGTACGCAGACTTCTTGATCTTCTTGTAGAAAAATTCTGCAAAACTGTCAGCCAGATCTTTTGGACATTCATGGCCAGGTAGCGGTGTTCACTCTGGGAGAATTACCTTACTGACTGACACGGAAAAGGTCCTAATTGCTCAAATGTAGTAATTGGTTGTTCTGATCAGCTGTCTTGGCTTTATTGTATTTAGAGCACTGTATCTTTTGTAAGCCTCTTTGAATATGTGAGCCCAGTCTGTGTGAAACTCTGCGCTCCAGCCGACGCCGTTCCGCCTTTCTCAGCACGAAAAACATCTGTGTACCAAGGGTGCATGAGGCGCAGAACTACAGATCGATTACGAGTTGGAGCATGTTATCAAGAGTTCTTAGATAAGATATTCTATATTCATTAACGAGAGAATCACATCAGCATCTGGAGGCAAACAAAGAAGTGCAGATTCGTGACACAGAGCGAAAGATGTCTCTTTGATGTTGCGAATTTCCGAGTCTGCATGGTTTTAATGCACGGTCAGGTCGGTGATTTTGAAATAAAAATAACAGATAGGGATATCAGTAAGAGACTAAAGACATCCAGATAATTTGTAGGCTAATTTTTAAGTTTACCATAATTTTAATCAACATACCGTAAAATCGCGTATACAAGCACCCGTGCCTATGATAGGACAATTTCGGAAAACCGGACAAGAGAGAAATATTTGACTAGCGCCCTCTTAGTATATTCTGCAGATGAGTAACTACTTCGCTGGTGTAATATGATGCCAAATCTCTCATTGGTATTTAGCATTTAACTCATTCCTGCAAATCCCTGCCCTGAACCATGAGCAATCAAATGGCATAGCTTTGTAACAGCTGTTTCAGCCAAGGCCTTAATTCGTAAAGAGTGCCACGTAATAGGATTTGTTTCCCCAGCAATCGGTCTAAACATACCACAGGGCAAAGGACACATGTTATGCAATGATTTTTTTAATTCCTTGTGATTTGTTTGGACCGATTACTGGGGCAACGAATTCCATTCTGTAACACTCTACAGGGAATATCTGTTAGACCATGGACATAAGTTTCAAAGACCCTATCACGTTGCCGCCTTTTGTTATTAAAACTCACCATGATCCTAATTACCGGCTTGAGGTAATGCGATAATCACCCTCTCAGCAGGAGAGCTGCCAAGCCATCAGCACGTGTGAGATTCTTGCCCGAAATCATGATCCAAATCAAATCAAATTTATTTCATCTCAACATAAAAAATACGATCAAATACAATATAATAATACATGATAAACCATAATGGTGAATGACATGAGGACACTGCTAAACACATAGCGTGGGATTGCAGTGCCCTAGAAACTGTAGGTTACAGTAGTGACTACAGGATAGGGTGGACTTCGATCATTCTCCAGGAAATGTACTTAATATTATGTAAATGCAAAAAAAAATAAAAATGTAGTAAAGTGCCCGAAATCACGATTCAAATCAAAAGATTAATAAATATACATCCACCATGCTATATTTCACACGAATGGACCGGATCTTTTCAAACAGTCCAAAATAAATACATCCTTTGTTTTAGCCACAAAGCTTACTTAGCTTACTGAAAATAGAGGAGATTTGGCTGTTTTCTTTCGATAAAAAGTTCAATGTTTTCTAAATTTTCGGCAAAAATTGCCAACATCACCTATCGGTCAGAATGACCCCAGAGTTCCCTGCCAACATATATTTTGCTTGGAAATAGTTAGTCTTGCTTGAGTGGTCAAGCGTGAGGTGTTTGAACAGATTACCTGAAAGGTCCACTCAGGCGGCCCTTGAAGATTTCCAAACAATTGCCTGGTAAATGAGAGTAAACATGGGTAATCGGATTACTAAATTGAGCAGTCTTCTTTCAGAAATCAGTAGAGTCAATCAATCTAAATAATTTTCCACATTCAGTGTTTCTTTGATCAGTACCCGGGACAACTTGGGTCACTAGCGATGTTGCGGCTCCCGTCGCACTGTACTCATACAATAGATTTCTTTTGAGGCGCAGCAGCTAACTTGAAAAGAAGCCGCAACATCGCTATTGGGAAATTTTCCCCCTTTCACATGATTACCTCGGTACGACTCTGCAAAGACTCAGGTCAAAGACTTACTTTGGATTTGGATTACTGAAGTGGTGTGCTTTTTATTTGATTCCGCACAAAGAAAGAGTATAGTTGTTGGGTTCGTCCACAGTCGCGAAAAGCGTACTCATATAATAGTTCCGAACGGAGAGTCAACTCAACCGTTATGTGGGAGCGATACATAGTTTTCTATTCCTAAGCTTTTATTGCAAACTTTACACCGTGTTGCTTTAGCTCTGTGATGCAATTTTCATATCAATGTACTTATCATATTCCAAAACAAAAGACAGGAAAAAGCGAAATGTTGACACCAAAGTCCACCTTTTGGTGAAAAAATGTTCAAAAAGTCCAAAAAAGGGCCATTTTAGGGGGTTAGGTCCACTTTTACTTTAAAAAGGTCCACTTTTCAGAAAAAAGTCCACTTTTTTGAAGTCCCGCACCTCCCCCCCCACCCCCCCCAAAAATAATAAATCCTGCGTACGGCCCTGTATAATCACAAGGAATCATATAGATAACAGATTAAAAATGCATTTTTTCCAGAAATATTTTGAACTTTGTTATTGTTTCATTAAAAATTAAGAAAGATTAGAAATTAATAAAGTATTTAAGGAATATTCTTTTTCCTCAAAGAAATAAAATGACAATCCTTTCCTTTTCCATATTAAAAAAGAGAGATAAAAATACATAAAAACGAAGTTCTAACCAAAACAAGCTCTCAAAAAAGCATCATGGAAATAAGACAGAAAAGAGACAGACCGTCCAGAATTTGTTTTGGAAAATAATTCATACTAATGCTTGTGTTAAGTTTGTGCCTAAACACCGTGCATGAAGTTGCCTTGTGGACTTCAACGTTTATTTTTACTCTAACCAGGAATTGATCGACTCATTTGGTTAAATCTTGTTGATGGTTCAATCAGGATTCCATTGTCTGGTGATACAAGATGAATAGGATTATAACATCGTCAGTGAATTCCATGTAAGTTCTCACAACAAAACACATACAGCAAACCTGAAACTTCAATTATCAATCGTTAATTGAGCACAAAAGTCAGTATGTCGGTCATCTCGCGGTACACTGCACAAGAAAGGGCAAGCTATCCAGCTATGTAACATACCTGTAACATACCATTGAATTCCAGAAATGCTCGAATGTCACAGGTGGCATATTAAGACCTTGGTATTTCTCCCATGGGGTAAGAAAGATTTTATGTAAATCATTAAGGACATGGTATTTCATGGGATCTACTATAGTGATAACAACGTTCGCACGAAGAGCGTGCCAAAACCGACCTTATTAGTAGTTTTCCCCCGAGAGCTTTGACCACGAAGAAAACCTTGAAAATCATGCTAAATCAGCCCTTTTTTTGCCTGCTCACATGGAAATGTTCACCTCCAACCAGGAAAATCTGCTTCAAAACTGAGAATTTGCCCCCACCTCTGACAAGTGACCCCTGTTATGCCACTGCTAATTGAGATCTACTTGAACAGATAAATATAGCCAATACCATGCCATAATTAAAAGCAAAGTAATGGATACATGTTATGTAAATTTATACTGGTCAACCAAAATGGAACATTTTTTCACTCATAACATCCAAACCAAACATCTTTTAGTCCTAAGTCTTCACAGGGTAAGTGAGAAAAATAGCAGATTTCTGCAATCACCAATATTTTGACCAATTACAGTAAAATATGAGGTGGTCGGGATGAGTCTATTAGTGATCGCCTCTTAGAAGCTTTCAACATCTTTACCAACTACTTTACTTTCTGCTTGAAATTGGGCTTGTAGACCTCTTGATTTCCTTTGTCCTCTGTGAAGTGATGATTTAGACAACACCCTTTCTTTTTGCATTGTATTGTGCCACCTTTTTGAACCAGTACCAGCAATATGTGGTTGATTTTCATGAAAACGGTGCATTTCCAGAAATTTTGTGTCTTTGGTTAATAAGTCTTTTCAACAATGCTTTATTGGAACAAAACGGTAATATTTTGATAGGAGCCGGTGAGCTGCATTTGGGCATATATGGTTTGCCAAATTGCCATGCTTTCCATTTCCTTTTCTATGAGATATTTGCCTTCAAACATTGAAAAATAGGAGAAAATTCATGTCCAAAACACAACATCAAAATTATAAAAAATAATTAGCAGCTTGAATTCCTCCGAATATCAATGTTTCTTGTTGCCAAACATGTGTAGAAATTATGTAATGATGTTTTTCCTTGTATTCTCAATTTATTTTAAAATTTTTGAAATACAAACATAATGTCTGTGAAAACCTTGCTTATTACATTATCCTTCACAAAGCAGTTGCTAAGTTTGGTAAAGCTTCTACTAAGATATTGATTGTGCATCTTATTTCAATGTAAACATAATGCGGTAGTTGGAAAAAGTATTTTCTTCAGCTCACAATGACTATTAAAAAGTCTAAGAAATGTTGAATTTTTTTAAAAATGCGACCTTTTTAAGGAAGTGTATTACGTTATCCACATTTCTCAGCAACCAAACAAGCTATTTAAATATTGATCGAGTGGCATAGATACTTATTTTCAGACCACAAAAATTATATAAACTTTCAATCAGATACATCTTAGTCAATGGGAGATGTGAAAAATGATCAAAAATGTTTACTACGTTATTGGTATTATGTTATCATTTATTACGTTGAATGCGTTTTAGTTTACACCATCAACTATAATTTGGCTATAGAATGACATGGTGTCAATTAAATGTATCTTTAGAATAAATTAGTAAAAGGTATCTTAATATTTGTTTATTATAAGGTCTAATTTTCAGGCAGAATTCAATATTCAAGGATAACACAATAAACTAAACAAATTGGAGCATATTTCTTGAGTTCAATTAGCTACTCAAACTTTAACTTCATACAAATAAAAATTGTTCCCGGTAACCTCTCCGATAATGTCATTAGTTGGCATATTTTGTTGATTTAAAATTTTGATAAAAAAAAAGTGACGTAATAAACCCTATTCTTTTGCTGTACAAAATGTTTGTGTGCATACTGTGCAGTAACGTAAGAAGTGTTGTTGGCAATATTATTTTTCCCGTAATATGTATTGAATACTTTAAAATGTTTAAAACATAAAACATACATTTTGATACAATTTTTTTTGGGTGTTGTCTCACCTCCAAATGCACACCGTTTTCATCATGAAATCGACCATACCTGTTTGCCATAAAGGTGGAATAATTTTTTTCAGACGTACCAATCTAAAACAATATTTCTATTTGAATGCCCTCAGTAATCAATCTTTAGAGTGGTGGATGAATTACACATTCACACGACCCAGTGAAGTGAATCCCATGCCTAATTTTGATTTTGTACATAATATGCTTTTGTTGTGAGCTTTAAAAGGTCAGACAATCTGTTTATTTGTTTCCTTTTCCCTGTTGATTTATTCCAGGGTGCACAGTGCGTAGATAGGATTTTCATATTGGGGGGGGGGGGGCCCAGTTGTTGCATCTCACCGACAGAAAATGGTTAGGGTCCAGGGGCCCGCTTTAGGCCCCTGTTGGGGTCCAGGGGCGAAGCCCCTGTGGGGGCGAAGGGGGGGGCGAAGCCCGCCTTAAATTTGGGTTTTATATGCTTAAATGTCTCTGAGGGCGAAGTTTTTGTACTATTTGTAAATTTACTTGTCGCAAGCTTCCATTGACTTTAAAACCTATACTTTGCCGCCAATCCGCCCTGCAGTGCCAATGACCTTGAATTTTTCAAGTGAACCGCCGTGGCTCATCTCAACCAACGAATCAATTATTGGGGGGGCTGCGCCCCCCCCCTCTGGCTTACGCCACTGTGGTGTGCCCATACTTGATAAACCTGATTGACATTTACAACAGTACTATTGAATATTTTTAATGCTGAACTCACCCAAAATGTACGTGTTATTGAAAACTGGACTGATGTGAACATGTCAAAAATCTTAAAGAGGACATGAGGAGATTTCCATAAAGAAGCGCCCCCATTTTTTCTCGAGACCCCGGTTTTACATATTTGGAATGGGCTTACTACCAATGTAATTGAATTAAGAATCACACCTTAAGTGAATAAGTCCGAATACACGCCATCTTGTATGTATAAGATGATGATTTTAGTATTTCGGTCGTGCACGTCATAAAGTCAAAGCATGGTTTTCTAGGGGAACGATTACGATAGCAGGCATTTTCAAAACAGGTTTAAGTTTTTCTTTTGCCCCTGTTTGTCCAATAAAGCTCTGAAACGTTCTTCGGTAGGTGTCCTAACAACCGATCCAGGGAAATTTGAGAGAATTTGTATCAAAATAAAATCGCCTCCAGTCACTTTAACTTTCCAGGCCTAAGGAAACGTTTGTAAAGGGTTAATTGTGTACTAAGTTCTGGGTGATATGTTCGGAAGAGACTGAATCAATCAAAGTTTGGGTATCTCACTCCCTAGATATAATAAGTAACTCATACTGTAAGAATCATTTCCTCGCAGTTCCGGTTTTTGCGCTCGCTATTGTCCAAAGAATATAAGCTGTGGTCCCCCAGCCTATCTTACAAATTGACCTCACATGATCTTTGACCTTGGCCACTGACCTTTGACCTCATCAACAAATGAGAGTCCCATTTTTGCACCTATGACTCAAGTTAGAACTTCAACTTTTCAATTGAGGTCCATTTTAAACAAACTTAAAGCGGCACTGGCAATATTTCACAGAATATAAAATTCTTCAAATTTGCCTCTTCAAATGCTAGTCCAGGCCATGGAAGAATAGAGATACATTTTACACATAAAACTACATACTCAAAACGACGGGACCTTAATAAGAAGTAAAAGACATCCAGGTACTTTGTAGGCAGCTTTTAGGTTTTTCCATATCTTTAATCAACAAATGTGATATTATCATAGACTCGGCGTACTCATTGATATTAAAACCACAAAGGTCACAGAACCGGTCAAACAAGGTACAAGCCGTGGAAACATGCATACGGCATGTTTTTCTTGTGTTTAATGCCATTTCCGTTGTCTGCTTAATGTCGCCGGCGACATTAAATTATAAAATGGTCTGTTTACCCATAAGGACTCTGATTTGGTCTAATCGATTTTCAGGTGAGAGCTAATAATAAAAATTTTTACAACCATGGAAAAATATTGATTTTGAAAAATCTTGAGGGGGCACGAATTTTCAAATGTGGCCAGTGTCCCTTTACAGTCACTAGCAGTGTTTCACACGAAAGTGATAAAAAAAATATTTGAAATTTGCAGAAATAGCTTTAAAAGCGAAGGCTAAGTCTATAACTCTCTCATAAGGTATATTTTCCAACTGCAAAATTGATAGAAAAGGAAGAAAACAGCAGTGTTCAAAGATACGAATCTCCATTCAACAACTCACCGTATCCCCTTGTACAGGAGCGTACCGTTGTTGATTGGTTATCAACCCACAATTGATATGCAAATTAGCGTATCACGCAAGGCGCAGTGTGCACGGAAGTGCGTTTACGCGGTACGCTTAAGTCGACGCACTGTTCGTCACGTTTAGAACTCTGAGTATGTGCAAGGACACCAGGTGCAAACTGCAAAGCAACAAGCATGCCAAAACTACCGTTTTGCTTTAGATTTACAAAAAAATATATTTACAAGGAAAGATTTCTGTTGAACATTGTAGCATTGTAGTGAGAATAATTATGTTCTTATATACACAATATTAACTTTATTTTCACAATGATTTTCGTTGTTGAAAGGGATTCAAACATGTTACAGAGTGGTTCATCACAAATTAACAACTCTGCATCCGATGTGTCCGCGTATTTTTATCCCGCTCGGGCGGCTAAAACCGCCCTCGCGGGATAAAAATATGCGGACGCATGGATGCATCGTTGTTGATTTGTAATGAATAACTCTGTAACATGTTTGAATCCCTAATTCAAATATGTGTTGTAGTACTGTCCGTTCATACAGTAATGACTGAAATTTCTGATTTTATCCTTATTAGGTTGCTTTTAAACTTATCACTTGCAGGGCATGTTAGGGTACCTATACTTGGTACAAAAATGCACAAATTTGATTTTTGATGATTTTTTTTATTTTCTGATTTAGCAAATCACTGATAGTGCCTTTTATTTAACATTTAGGTGACACATACACACACACATACATACACACACACGCACAACGGGTTGCAAAGTGGTCCTGCCAGCTATAGCTGGCAGCCCACAAAAAGTGGTATTCCAACTTTATGAGCAAGAGTGTACATGGTTTGATCACCACATTATGCACTTATGCCACACACTGCACAGAAGGAAAGAAATGATGTATCCATGTTCAATATCTTTCTTGTCAAAGATTATCAGTGCTAAACTTACTGGTACAGGCTCTGTGATCTCCTCTGTGCTCATCTCAGTTGTCGCGTCTGTTCTTGGCGATGGTCTTGGTGCTGGTCCAGTGACTGCACGTCCTTCATCGGTATCCATCTAACACAACCAATAGGATTTAACATTAACACTGTGGCAGTACATGTCTGGGAGAAGGGACCCCCTGCCTAAGCACTTTATCCCACTTTCCAAAGATCCAAAAATTACCACTTTTTGTTTATTTCCAGTTCCTGTTTATTAATTTGTTTATTCATTATGCAATAAATGTACATATAATATTTACAAAATTAATGAAGGTAGCTGCATGCACAGAGCCTATAGTTTGACCATGGAGTTGGTTTGACATCAGGGCCGTACGTAGGATTTATTTTTTTTGGGGGGGTGCGGGACTCCAAAAAAGTGGACCCTTTTTTGGTAAAAGTGGATCTAACCCCCTAAAATGCTCTGTTTTGGGCCTTTTTGAACATTTTATCTCCAAAAAGTGGACTTTCTTGTCAAAATTTCTCTAAATTTATGACCGTTTTATTAAAAAAATTCAGCCAAAAGTAGACCTTTTTCCCCTTTTGTGGAATTTGGGGGGGGGGGTGTGACCGCACCCCCACCCCACCCCCCCATTTACCAATGTCAAGGGCGGATCCAGGAATTCTCAATTTCTCAAATTTTCTGGGGAGCGTAGTTGGTTCAAAATTCTTAAGGGGGGAGTGGCGGAATTCTTTGTCAAGCAATAAACAATGCAATAAATAAGTAACATACTGCGTCGGCCTGGGTGCCCACAAAAAGTAATTCTTCTTGATCTACATGCGCCCGACGACCTATCTACAGGGTGCCTGACGCCCTATATGCGGTGCCTGGTGCCCTGCAAAAAAATAGAGTGGAGCGGGCGCCAGGTGCGCCCCCCTCTAAATCCGCCCGTGAATGTTGATTCATGAATAGATTCAGGAATATAGTGCTCCACACTATAGAGAACCTGAAGTTATAGCCTTATACAAATGAGAGTATCTAGTTCTATGACATGGACAGTCTTTGCTTTGGACAAAACTGCACAAATTTAATGAATTTTCACCCTCTAAAAGTCATTCCTCCTCACTGCCCCCACTCGCCCAAAAATAATAAGCATTAAACAACTATTTAAGGGCCGGATTCAGGATTTTGCTCGCCGGGTAGACCCATATTTTTTTCTAGTCAGTTTGAAATTCTGAGGGGGAGGAGAAATAAAAGACATTGGCCTGGGCCCTCACACACAGTTCATACAAGTCATTCTTCAAGATCTTTTTTTTTTACCCAACGACTTTTGCTTCTATTTTTTTTTCATTCCCTCCCTTTATCTCAATTTTGGTGTGTCTTTTTTTTCGTAAAATATACTTGTGGTATTAAGCCTTTTTCCTTGTTTTTGGTAA
>JAMKCH010022979.1:0-20074 GCA_023653785.1 Ophioderma brevispina
TAATGGTTAAGTATAGTGTGCATTGATCTGGTTGGCGTATCAAATTTGAAACTCGGTAGTTAATGGTGTAGAAGTACCATTGTCGGCGTTATCATAGTCCGGGAACAATGGAACAATAGAGCAAGCGATTTGTTGCCTCTTTAAGCAACATTAGTTTCACGCTTATTCAGTTTTTTTTACGTTATGGCAGCACGGACTATCTCCCACCGGACTATAGCATTTCACTTAGAATCTACAACAATGGTTATTACCAGGGCTTATAGTGTCCGAGTGCTTCTTAAAAATACCCCCCCTACGAGTAATGTGTAAGCAAATGCTCTTGCCTTCATTTTTCATTGATGGAGGTAAATTATTTTACGAAAATCAGCGCCTTTAAAAAAATTCAGCGGCGGCCATCGTGAATATCTTTTATTAGCCCAATGTGACAATTAGTAAAATTTAGTATTTTATATTCCAATACATATTATGGAAGGAATAACAGTCAACACATTTAGGGACTTAGGACTTGTTTTTTGGTTGCCAACTCTCAATGAAATACTGCATTTTGTGATTTCTACTTCAAATGGCGCCATTTGGATTTCCAATAATTATTCAAGCATATGGGACTCAAAATATCCATTTGCATTTAAGGTTTCCTACCCAAAACCATCACACATTAGCACAAAAACACTATTACACCTTGCATTTTTGGGTGGGCCTGTCTGTGTAAAAATGCAGTTTTAGAGTTTAACAGCCCCCCATGGCCGGCCATCTGAATTTCTCAAATTGTCCCAAGGGTTGCAATTTTCCACCCACCTTGGTTCCATCGTATTAACCTTTCAGAAGAGATAATCAGCTGAAAAAAAGACTTTATCAGAGATTTTGATCTCATGCAAAAATCAGCTTCCCGCTGCCGGACTATTTGTTTGTCGACTTGCCTAAAGTATAGGGCGTTTCTCTCTATTTTGTATTTTGTACAATTTCTAATTGTTATAAATGGAAGTCTTTTGTAATAGGAATACGAATGAATGCTAATAATAATAATCATCTTGTAAAGCGTGTTAATGTTGGCGATTATCGTCACATCATTTCGCTTTAGGCACATCCATTCTCGGTCCTTATATTGAATATCACCCACAAAAATATAAAACACCCATTGGTTCGAACAGGGATCTACCCCGAAAATCAGTGTAAATGTATCAGTTGCATGCTACTACATGTTGATCAGACGGAAGTTAATATATTAATTAGTACTAAATGTGTGCCGAATTCCCCCAATTATATGTTCCCCGCCACCCCCCCCCCCATAGTAGTGGACCTTATCTAGAAACAAATAGATGTCACCTTTTTCAATCTTTGTAACAGCCGGCATTCGTTTTAAACAGTACTTGAAATGAAACTGTGCCGGTGTCGCGGCAGGGTTATTGAAAGGCATTTTTTTTTTTCTTAAGTAGGTAAAGGGAGGAAAATGGAAAAAAAGGTTGATTCAAGCACTGGTGTGGGAAATTTTGAAAGTACAAAATACAAGAGTAAAATGATTTACAAATCGTTGTGAATTTCATATTGCTAATATAACATGAGTACTACTTGAGTGGGAAGGGAGGAAATGTCATTTCTTAACATAGGAGCAAATATCTGGAAACAATCACGTGTCTGCTATGATTTTTGTCTTTACAAATTGAAAACGTGCCGATTTTCATGAAATCCTGCAGGGACTGCCATTCGAGGTGATGTCAAGTGGATTGGTCCTTGTTTGGCACAGAAACAAAAGAAAAAGATATTGAATTAAATTCGGAAGTGTAGACTCCTATCCTGCACAGATTAAAGAAAAATGATTGCCAATGCCTGCGTCGTGAAAATGTTAATGTTTACGGTGGAAGTGTCACTTTTTGTGGCATAGCGTTCAAAACTCGTTAATAGGCTATCTTAATTATTTAACTCACAGAAAAAAATCACCACTGATACAGTTTTGACAACTAATTTGAATTATTTATTCCTCTACATCCTGTGTAAATTTTACGAAATTTCTTTGTTTTCAAATATGTTTTCTTTTTGATATCTAGTGTTTCGCATATCTTTATTGTAAATGGGCATATAGAGGGCGCTATAACGTACACATATTGACCTTTGTAGGCCTATATGGCAATACTTCCGCACTAGATTGTTCCGAGTTTCACAGGGGCAATAACTCCTGCGTGTCCATACTTATGCTCGACTCTTCCTATTCCTGATTGAAATCTCTTTTTTTTTCTTAAATTTGTCTGTCGCATATTAACATCTCCGAAAGTGACTCTTGTACAACTGAAATTGACCTCTTTATTGATTTTCGATGTTCTTAACCCGTAGTTCCAAGACTTTAGGCTGTAGATAATACAAACTATAACAATTTGCTTTTCAACATGATTGGATCAATTAAAATGTGACACTTGTGTAATCGTTGTCTTGACCTCCTTACTTGACACTTTTAAGTGTATAAGGTCTCCCGTTAGAATATAACGGGGTTGACCCCCTGAAAACCACTTTGCATCTGAAATTTCTTACCAAAACTCTGGTCATTGATGCGGTACATAAAAACTATCACATTACAGGTTGTACCGATTCTATGGCGTCCAAAACCGATTTTGAATGATTGCAGCACAAATTATCCCCAAAAAAAAAAAAAAAAAACAAAACCCACTTTCCCAAGGAATTTACCCATAACATCGGGCCATAATAGAGAAATAAATTGGGAAATTTATTATTGCAATGCTATAAGGATGGAAAAATACTCTAGTACGATTTACGAGGCAAAACAAGCTTTGAATAGAACTACCAAAATGCATGCTTATTTATGCCAGTTATCATAATAACTCAATGGCCGATTTAAAATTTTTTCCGCAACTGATAATTAGGCATTGCATACAATTTTGGGCAAAATCGGTTTTAGCACATTAAAACATGGCGCCGCGAAAACAAAGGTGGTCCACTGGACCCCCTTATACACTTAATGTTAAGGCACCATCACGTTTCCCCCGGGAGTCCTTTTCATATGCTATCTACAGATTTATATTTAATCACTCGACCTTGTGTTCTCTGGATGTGTTACAAATTCTGCAAGCCCCAGCACTGAAATAGGTAGCTATCACAGTGACTTGAAGCAAAATCTCCTTGAAAGTTGCTATGAGAATACCATCCAGGTGGGCCTTAACACTTGCTAACGAGTTGAATTGCTTCGATGTAAGCTAGTAGTCCCATCTATAAGTAGTATTATTGCGGATCCTAAACACACAGCCACTTTCCTTGTAATTAAATTTTGTTAGTTGGACCTAGATGAATTATATTTTATTTTATTCATTTTTTATTGAATTATTTCGTATTTTTAGTACCCAAACATTTGATTTTTTTTTGGCGGATTTCGTGGTTACGCAGTCAAATTTTTCAAGGAGTTTTTTGCTAATTGTTCTGATTTATGATACGCTTTACTTCTGATACAAAAAAATTAAATCCGCCACGGCTTCATTAGATAATTTTAGGATGGGTCCCTAAGAACCCCCCCCCCCTTGGGCACTAACGAAGTGAAAAAAATCAAGAATTACTAATTAAAAATTAAAGTAAATTAAATTTGGGATTTATTTGCTTAGATATAGACCTTAGGAGGGGTAATTAATATAATTAATATCCTAAATCCAAAAACCTTTTATATGCTGAGAGCATCAATTTAAATTTTATCATTGCCGGCTCTACCTGTGTACGTCTATGGGAAAAAATAAGGCGATTTGAAAGTTTTGAGAAAAATACAAGATGGTATAAATTTGCTATATTTTGCAATGATTATTTACTTGGTTATTCTAGAGTGATATAATGACTTATTTTGGTTTCAAAACCTTACTTGGAGTTGCTGAGGATGAAAAATGTGCGAACCCCACTCTGTTTCGAAGAGTGAAATTTCAAGTTTATAGTAGGTCATAGGTCAAAGGTCAGATTTTTCATTTTTTATTGTGGGTATGTGGTTCTTAGGGACCCCCCATTTATTTGTTGTTAGTGTCATGATCAAAAATCCCACGGGAAAGTGATTAATGGGTGGGTTGGGGTCCTAGGAACCCCACCCCATTTCGGGTGTCATAACGGAAGGTAGTTTTTTAGCTTGGGCACTTAAGTGTTAAGGCATCTTTTGTTTGCGGTTCTGATTCCGTCAAAATATATGAATAGTAATTGAGGTTGAATAACAAAGGATATGAATATTAATTAATTTAAATAACAAAAAGAGCTAATTAGATTGTAATGACCCAACTGGTAACTAGACCAACTGGCGATTGGACTAACAATAATGCCCAAATGCTTGTCCAACTGGCTACTGGACCAATTGGCCTACTTTAAAAAGAACAGAATAGCAATTGCACGCACCGTCGCACATTCAACAAAATGACAAAACCAGTAATGAAATCAGTTATTCAAACCGTTACATTATATAGACTGAGCGCCTTATTGCTTCACTTATTATGTACCGTGTGCCCACCCCCCCCCAAAAAAAAAAACAACGCAACACTTGGTGACAGGCGCCATAAGTTTTGAACAGAAGCACGTGACTAATTATTCTTTGTTGTAAGGTAAGATGGGACTGTTAGCTAATGTCCCTGAAAATTGCATATAGGTGGAGTTAATATTTTTTAAGGTATGACCCCAGAAATCAAGTAACCTGCAGGACCCATTTAACCAAATTGAGGCACTATTAACTACAAATACTGTACGGCACTGTACGTTTAGCGCCCAGAACCACCAATATGAATCTCTAAGTCAAACCAGCATTTTCCTTTTTTTTAAAGACAGCTACTGCAACAGATATTAACATATGAATGTTTCCATTGGTAATAACAAATAATAAACAAGCATTTTAAGAGACTTAAAAGATTGAATTAGGACTGTATGATCAACAAACACTTCGTATTGTCCAAATTAGACAGCTAGCATTGGATTAGGGCTAATTTTTCATCATCATTTTGTGACGGCACACAAAGAGTTATCTTAACCCCAAGTTTAAGGACAGATTGAATATACTGATATAGTTATTGAGTTTTGTGTTGAAAACATATGTTTTATATTCATAAAGTTGAGAATATAACATTATTTTCAGTAACAAGCAAGTTGCAACGCAACGCATTAATCATTTTATGTAATGTGGAGTTTGTCTATAGATGATGTGACCTATGACGTCACTTGGTGACATTCAGGACGCCCTCTGTTGTTTTCTGGCAGGCAAAATATTACAGTAGTTTCTGTGACAGACCACATAAAATCTGGTTATAAATTACTTGCAGAATCTTTCCTGATCTAATTGGTCACAAAATGCAGCTGGTAGCATTAGCTTATTATGCTTGATAAGAAAGTTAGTATTATTTAATTCGAAACAAAAGTTACAGCAAAAAACAGAATTTCCCCATGCAAAGTATAGGTGCTTTTGCCTGCCAGTTTCTCTCTTACACCAACAGGGGGCGCCATAAACATAAACAAATGTCACATCATCCATAACTTAGTCCTAGTTTTATATTGTCTTGAAACGTATTTTATCACCAATAAATTAATGTTTTATCATTATTAGTTAAATAATAAGTATGTGAATGCAGTTTTTTGACCCAGTAGAAGTTGGTCTGCAAGAAATTTGGGCAAGTAAATGTTGATTGCAATCAATATTGTATTTGCCATTCTGTTCTTCATTGGCAGTCTTGTGGTTACCAGCCCCTCATTTTTGTAAAATGGGTCCTGCGGGTTACTTGATTGTTGGGGTCATATCTTAAAAACTCTTGACTCTATTACTATGATTTTTTCAGGCATGTTAGCTAACAGTACTATCTTACCTTACAACAAAGAATAAGTAGTCACATGCTTTTGTTCAAAACTTATGGCGCCTGTCACCAAGTGTTGCGTACAACGAGAGATTTAAAAAACAGGTGTTCCTAAAAAAATGTGAACATTCTAATTTGTGCACTGGTGTAAAGCTTCTATCAAAAATATCCTCATCTGAAAAGGATTAAGCTGAAAAATGTTTCTTTGGCACAAAAATTGTAAAATATCTAATTTTGTATATGAGCAAATACGAAATTCAGCCTATGCTTTATATTGAAATATAAGTAAATCAAAATCACCCTTTTTCTCTCTTTTAAGACATTTCTGTAGCCAAATACAAGGTAAGAAATCTATTGAGTGTCTAGTCTATATGAAATTACTATTATGGCACAATATTTTGGTGCCTCAAAATCTCTCGTTGCACCTTTAAAAACAAATGGAAACAAATGCGGACAACTCACCTTTAAAATGGAATCTTTGCAGTTTGTGTTATAATACTCAAGTGGAATTCTAATTTTGTATACGTAGCAGGACGACTTATTCGGATATTCGGATGATGCTACTAGTATAAGTACACTGTTTAGGATTACGGGTTACGCTGAACAGTCAGTACTACTGACTGCGTTATACGCATTTCAAGAGCTAAATTCTTTTGGTAGGTTGATATGTTCCGATATACGAAGAATTAATGTGAAGACTGCGAAACGTTTCTGTTAAATTTATATTTGCATAATTCTACCTTTACCCAATCATGCACGTGTAAGTTACCTTGCAAACTGAAACATATACAAACAGATGAGAGGAGGTTCTTCCCACAATGCATATCTTTCAATACAATTGTTTGCACTGGTTGTCACATGAGTTTATAGCCACAAAAAGTACACACACTGGACAAAAGTATTGCAACATACAGAAAAAATTCCATAATCACAAAGTGATTTCAAATTGTACTAGCGGTTCTTAACCACACATGGCGCATTGAATACAAAAGTTGTGTTTTTGAAACATACGTTGTTCCCCAGAATGCTAGAGTGCGAAAATATTTTGATTTGATTGCCATGTTCCCTAAATATGGCGGATTGAGAGAGCTGGCAATCGATAGGTTGCCGATTGCACCCCAGAAGGAATACAGACACAGAAACGCCACAAATGACTAAAAAAATAGCCACTAAATGAATTGTTGGTGTTTACTCTAAATGTTTATGGGAGAAAAGTGTAGTGCTTGTGTGGACCGGAAATAAGATAACGTCAATAGAAGATGAGAGCAAGTCCATCGCTGCTGGGCTCGGGAAATTGAATGGCTAGAAAAGGTAACGGGTTTGGTAAACTTGAAAAGAACTTTTAATCATACCGTTGACATTAATACTGTTTGTCGTGGAATGTGAATAAGTATTCAGATATGATTTGCGTAAACCACGTGATTTATCATTCAAATTGCAATGCGAATGTCTCAAAATTTTCCGACTATTTTAAAGACCACTGTCTTCCATGGACGTTATCTCATTTCTGGTCCACACACGCACTGTACTTTTCTCCCGTAAACATTTAGAGTAAATCCTATCAAACCCGTACAATTCATTTAGCGGCTATTTTGGAGTCATTTGTGGCGTTCCTGTGTCTGTATTCCTTCTAGGGTGCAATCGGCATGTTATCGATCGATCGCAGCCTAGTTTATTCCGCCATATTTAGGGAACATGGAATTCAAATCAAAATGTTTTTCGCACTCTAGTTCTAGGGAATAACATTTGTTTGAAAAACACATCTTTGACATGCAATGCGCCACGTGTGATTAAGAACCGCTGGTACAATTTGAAATCATTTTGTGATTAATCTTTTTCTGCATGTTGCAATACTTTTGTACAGTGTGTGTACCAATCTTGTACGTTAAAAGAGAGACTGGCACATTAGAAAATTAGTGCGCCCTCACAATTGTTCAAAATTAATATTTTTGCAAGGTTTTAAAGCTTCTATATACATTAGCCCTCGCCTGAAATTATTAAGCCCAAATCAGCGCGCTTATTGGTAAACAGAACGATTTTTATAAATAATGTCACCGGCGACATTTATTCAGCAGACGACGGAAATGGCGTTTAACACAAGAAAACACACGCCGGAGCCTGATTCCCATTGCATGAACCGTGTTTGATCGGTCTCTGACCTTTGTGGTTTTAATATCAATGAGTACGAGTCTATGATATTCATGTAATAGACATATTTGTTGATTAAAGTTACGGCAAACTTTAAAAGTTGGCCTACAAATTACCTGGATTTCTTTAGCCCCTTAGTATTTGGGTTCCACCCCCCCTTCATTTCTGTTTGGGGGTATGTTTATTGTTATATGTAAAATATATCTCTATTCTTCCAAGGGTCTAGACTATCATTTGCGATCAAATTAAAGACATTTCATATTTTGTGAAAATGTGCCAGTGCCGCTTTAAGTACTTTTTTTCACTATAAACTCATGTTTCAACCAGTGGAAAAAAAAAAGAATTGGAAGAAATGCATTATGGAAAGAACACTATGTCTCATCTTCAAGAAGATAAACTTTTGTGAGTAAATATAAAATTAAATAAAGATGAATAAATATTACGCATATTTTATATTATCTCTTATCAATAATTCAGTAACAATTACAATCATTTTCATCAGAGTAAACCTTAATTATGATGATGATGACGATGATGACGATGACGTCGACAAGGATAATTCGTATTGTTTCAATGTTATTATTATTATCAAAAACATAAAATAATGTCAGCAGATTTTTTTAATGTAACAAAGATGTTAGTAACACGTGTGATAAAAAAGTTGATATTTCGAAATGGTACAGCGTTCTGGTAGGGAAACAAAAGGGCCATGCAAATAAAACAAAATCAATAGTTATGAAAAAATTTTCAATATAATATTTCCAACGATAGTAATGCAGGTGTTTTGTAAAATAAGTCAATGAGATACCAGCTCTGATGCAATTGCAAAGAATACAAAAACAACATGCACGTCGCGTCGTCATTTAATGGCATAGAGAAAGCACAAACACATCTCGGCGTGTTTCGGTAAAGTGGTCCACCCCCTTTTGATGACACACTTATGAACTTGGCACCCTTTACACAAGGGAACATTCGGGGTTTATTCCATAAGATGCCGAATTCGTAAGTGTGCCGGTATGTCAGGGTGTACACTGGTGTAAGAGTGTCACCTTGCTAAAACGTTCCCATCTAGATCATTTTAGTACGTGAAGAACAATTAGTGGAGTTCGCACGCAAGCTCCAACGGACTTAGAATTGACAAATATTACTTATAAATATTTAAAAGCTTCTAAATTGTTGTTGATAGCTTATTCGAAATGAAGCAGCATTGTCACGGGTTGTGTACTCTGTTAAATTAAGAAAACGTTTATGACAAATAAAAAAGAGGTCATAATAATATGAATTACAAATGTCAGAAGGGAAGATAGCGTGAGGTCATTGACTCCACGTATGCTATCATTGTAGCTCTATAGCTAAACATCACAAAGAGAGTAAACTATACATTTTACATCTTTGTTAACGGACTCGTAGTTTACATTTTAAACAAATTTGAGCTTTAAATATTAATTACTGTGATAGACTTGTAACCTATATATGCCTAATGTGTTCAATTAACTCGAATTGACTTGAAACTATGCATTTAAACTGCCATTCACGAACGTATTCTAATATTCATGTCGCGGTATTGTCAGTTTGGTAACAATTGGATTCTGGACTCAATGACATATATTATATACAGCTTGGGCGTATGTTTGACGTATGTTCTCAGATTTTTAATTTTTCGCATGCAAATCATTTAGGTAAGACGATATTTCTTAGCTTTTCTTACGTGCCATTTTAACAATATAATTCAAATAATTAATCTAAGCCTCTCAAACACACAATAACTTGCGATAGCATCGAAAGCACTTCTTAGAGATCTTTGACCTAGTTGCTGCACTACACTGTATCCACACGGTATCATTAAAATTATAAATATTATGAATTACGTGTGCTGAACTTTAATTTTTAATGTATGATCAGTGGTATAATTTAGTTGATTGTTGCTGTTTTTTCCCACGCCAAATTGTAACACTTGTCTAAAGGTTAAGGGGTGTTACTTTTGTAATATAATAGCCATGTTACTGGCTGACCTAAAGAAATAAGTGAAAAAATAATAAATGAGTAATAAAATACATACATAAATAAATTCAAAAACAAGAAAAGGGAAAGAAAGGAAATAACAAAAGAAAGAAAATAACAAAAGAAAGAAGAAAATAACAAAAGAAAGAAAATAACAAAAGAAAGAAAATAACAAAAGAAAGGAACAAGCAAAAGAAAGAAATTAACAAAAGAAAGGAAATAGCAAAAGAAAGAAAATAAAGAAAAAAATGATGAAGATGTAGATCATCCTCTTATCCACGCAATGAATTTCACAACTACCAAAGGAAGTACAATATTTTAAATATATGGGGTTCTATGATCTGGATAGTAGAAATTAATTCTTAACAAGAAAAGGAAATTTGACGTCAGTAGATCACGAAAATTGGATCGCCGCAAATATTATTTTTCTTGACTCAAGCAAAATAGGAGTCCCAATAGATATTGTGTGAATTATAATTACCATAAATAAATAAATTAATACCATATAAATTCCATAAATAAAGAAAAACATTTCACTTTTAAAAATGACATAACTGATATCTTTAATTGAAAAAAAAGGAAAACGAGCATGGAATCGGTTGTCGAAATGGCACGGGATTCTTATATCTTGCTAAAGACAGAATGACAAAAAGGCAACATTGGACGGGAAAATGGCCAGAGAATGTAAATCCAATAAAAACATGACAGACACGTTTTAATTTTAAGATGGGTTGTTGTAAATTCAGGAAAAAGAACAAAAATAGATTTTTCGCCAATGTCCACATAATGTTAAATCTTTCTAAAATTGTACTAGCCAGTTAGGGTAAAATAACCAATAAAACATGACAGACATTCTTTATTTTTAAGATGGAATATTGTGAATTCCGGGAAAGGAATACGAATGGATAAGCCGGTGTTAAAGTAATTATAGTCCGCCGGGAGCCACAGTCCGGGCTCCATAGACGACAAGGAATAGAGCGTGAAACTAATGTTGCGTGAAGAGTCAGCTGAATCGAGTGTCCTATTCTTTAACATGGTAGCCGGACTGTGAGTACGGCGGACTATAATAACTCAGGCGCCGACGAACACTTGAAGAGGCATTTAGCTACTATGGTTTCTGCAGAAAATTGATACTAATTTCGCTTAACTGACCTGTGAAATTCGCAGATTTTGTTGTTGATACTAAGACAACATTTTCAGTTTATGAAGTACTTTGAAAATATTATATAGGCATATTACATATTAAATATTACAAAATATTATATATTACATAGAAAATATTACATAAATATTACATATAATATATCATTATCATTTCATTATCATTTATTTATTATTTCCATCAAAATTACAATACAAAATAGAAATCAATATCAAAAATACAAACAATGATGGCGGCGATACAACAAAAGGCAAAGCCTGAAAAGCATTGCACCACCTTATAAAAACAAACGGCCAAAAAACACGTTAAAAACTACAAAAAACAAATACCCATCCACACACAAACACACACACAAGAATAATGTCTCAAAATGCAAGATTACAAAAATACTAAATACACAAATATAAATTTAACATAATGTTGAAGGCGTATCGAAATAAACTTAATATCATAGGATCAAACGTGCATTTGCAAAATATATTTATAATATAAAAAAATAATTTCTTAAGATTTCCTAGTTGACGTTTTTAAGAAAGATTGAAATGTTGTCTTTGAATGCTTTGACGCTTGTGGCCGTTCTTAAATCATATGGTAACGAGTTCCATAATTTTGGTCCATTTGTCAGAACAGATTTTGTTTTATGAATTTCAAGACGATAAATATTTCTGTTTCTTGTGTTATAGTTGTGAACATTTTCTAAATTTACAAATAGATGATCAAATGTCACGCGAAATATCTTCCTTTCTTTTTACTGCTTTGTTTTAGTATAAGCTAAAATAAATTGATTGATTGCGCTGAGGCATTTGAAGAAAGAGTATTAAACAAATAAATGTCAATGACGCATCTAAGAATAAAGACACATTTTGTACGTGATTAACGGAAATAAGATTTCAAAAGGAAGGCAATTGAGTTTGTATAAAAAATAAGTGGAATTGATCAATATGGTTTTACAAATATACGAATGCTTTTACAAGTCTTTCCATATATGCTCTACTATAATGGAAACCCTTTTACGAAGCTAATTATAACAAATGTAAATATATTTTTTTTTGCATTTGGGTTTTTTTTTTATTTTTGGAAAAACTCAAATTAAGATTTTTGTCTGGGTCAAATGTTGTTCATATTTGTGAAATATGCTCTTACACCATGCCCTTGGAAAACTAATTTTACGTTGATATCTATATAGAAGACATAAAAAACGTGCTATTTTAGGGCGATCCTGTAATTTTGGGTTCTCCAAGTACTTGTCATCTTCCAATAGAAGTTGTAGTAACGGTTTTACAAGGTCGAATTGAAATTATTGTTGAAACTCAATTAGAGTAATGTTAATAGTAATTTCGGCTTACATGTATGTGTTGGTCATTATTCGCCAACAAAATGTCGATATTTCACATTTAAACAGTCAATTCTACAAAAACAATTACGAAGAAAACTTATCTGGGGGTCCCTAGGCATTGTTGAAACAAAGCGGGGTAAGCAAATGTACCAATTTGTTAACAATAGCATAGGTTACAGGCATGTCACTCTTTCTACGATTTTAATAAATATATAAATGATTTTTTGTTTTTTTTTTTTTTTTTTTTTTTTTTTTTTTTTTTTTTTTTTTTTTTTTGTTTTTTTTGGCGAATGTATAGGCCATATAAGCAGTGTGTAAACCTTGTTGGTTTTTGAGCTCATCATTGAGTGTACAACAATTGTTTAATTAGTGAAACGTGAGCGATTCAATTCTTGTATAGGTGTTTAATTTTGATTCACGGAATTCTGCAAGCTTTCAAAGTCGAGAGGTATAAGTAGAATTCAAGGCATAAATATTAATGTAAACAACCAAACAAGAGGGAAGATGTAGCGAGAAGACGGAGACTGTGAGCCAATAAATGAGTGTTGTACAATATCTCAAGCAATGAATAATCATAAGTAAGCGAGCGCGAAGCGAAGCTCTTGTAGACTAACGGTATACGGTATTGAAGCTATTGAAAATCTAGAGTCTGAAAGGTTTAAAAAATACCGACCCTCATTTGGTCCCCCTTTTCGTTCTTACCATTAACTACTAAGCGCGTTATAAATCGACGGGAACCAAAATAGGAATTCGCCATTTTAAAAATTGTATATTTGTGTCCGATATACAACAAAAACATATAATACCATTCTGTGCAATTTTGTTTTCCTCGAAAATTTAGTTTAATGACTTGTTTTCTAACATTAAACATATGTAAATGTGTTCTGATGTTTTTAAAAATCATGCTTGGAATAATGAAACCAATGACGTAAATACAATGCTGCTAGCGGCCGATGTCAATTTTAAATCGCGAAAACCGTCCTTGTACCAGTGCTGTAGGGTGGTAATCTTAACAAGGGTATTAACACACAGCGGTGCAAATCGATCGTTCTCTCATACATAGCAGGACAGCATCACAACATAGATTGGGCTGGCGAAGGCGAATTTCATGATTGTTGGCAAGGTTAGCAATAATTCATTGTTCACAATTTTCATATTTTTTTTCAGAATGGGAATCAAGGCCCTAAGGGTCAGGGTTGGCATGGTTTGCTCATCGGAATCGTGAACCGAAAGCAAACATGGCAAATGCAATTGAATTCGCTATTTTTATTGCATTGTGGTACATTTGTAGTGTTGCAGTCATGAAGTTAGTAACTTACAGGAGTATAAAGGCTATAGGTCTTTCTGTTCATGGTATAAACTTAGGGGGCTTAACTAAACAGGCCAGCAGTTAATGTGAGTTTAGGCATGTTTAGGACAGGTGTTAATCATTATCTCACCTTTTAGGTGCGATTAATTAATACTTATTAACAAATGCTGCCTACATGCCTAGAATGCCTAGGCTAGGCTAGGCATGTAGCCTAGGAATTTTTGTCCATAAACTGGCATTGCTCACTCAACATTTTAACATGCCATCAGAATCAACTATTTTTAAAAAAAAAATAAACTCTCTGGCTTTTTCGAGGTCCAAAAGAAAATGAGGTGACGGAGGGTAGCCTCGGCCAACTAGAAAATGCCCCAGCAGATCTTTGCACGATTGAAGTGGAAGTAGAAGGTGCACACTACATTTGGACACTTGAAACAAGTTTCTTATGACTATAGGCCTAGGCATAGGCCTGTGATTTACGAAGTTTTGTATCACGTAATGACAATTATTGCCACAACCAGTTGGACCAGTGACATGACATTGATATGATATATTGTAAGGTTGTGGAGTTGTCGTGCAATGCTCCTGTGTTGACCAGATAATTATTAGTAGACCTAGGCCTATATAGCCAACGGCCCTGGGTAAAGCACCGACTAGCCCGCCTTGCTATGCTACACTTTGTCGATTACCACCAAATACGGGTGGAAATTATTCGGTTATCGTTTTGCGTCCAAGCATTTACAGTACAGAATCATACACGCTATGCAAAATATAACACTGCGTTTTCTTGCGATGTTGTGTATTGCCAACATTAATATCAGTTCTCGCTGTAGGATTAGTGTTATGAGGCCCCCCATTCTACGATTGGGGCGTACCATCCCAATTATCACTCACGTACTGCAGCAGCTGGCTCGGCCCCGTTTATGGCAAAAGGGCGTGACTCGCGTTACACACTTTTGCCTTGAAAGGGTTGTCCTGCAAAAACAATGCATTATGGGGATAATATTTTGTAAAAATATTTTAGCAGTATTGTGCTAAACATTTAAAAAGAAAAATGATCCCATAATGCATGGGTTTTGCAGGGTGGCCCTTTCAAGGCAAAGGCGTAACTCAAGTTACGCCCTTTTGCATTGAAAGGACCGTGCAGCGCAGTCAAGGTCAGCTTATACTGAGTTGAGATGACAAAAGAGGAGTCAAGGAAAAAAACCAAACACTTCAAAACGACAAAATCATATAACACAAACCCCGGTAAAAAATTCCGGCGAATGACTAGGCCTACTGCTGTAAAATTTCTTCAGGGGAGGGGATGCAGCCAAGAAATCATAATTTTAGCTGTGCCTGGTTTAACGCGTAAAGCGAAATCTTGCCGACAAATTATGATTTTTTATAGTGGCAGGGCTGGTGGAGAAACAATTTTTTTTTTAAAAAAAGCTGTCATACTATTCGGCGAAGAAGTAGATACGACTGGGGACCGGACACAATCTGCTGGATTTGGGGCATTTGGGATTTCCAAACGGAAACAGTAATTTCATTAATTTTTTCCCCAAGAGTCAAAGTGTCAAGAGTCAAAATGAAAATGAAGGGTGCAAAAATTTTATTATTGCAAAATTGAAGTGTCAAAATTTTGTTTCCGTTGTTTTTTAACCGCGGACTTTACACAGAGCCAAAGCCTGCACCTTAACTGCAGGCTTTACTCTTTATAATTAAGCCTTTAATTTGTAAACAGTGGCTGGCCCTTTAATTTGTAATGATGAAATGACCCTTTAATTCATAAATGATGAATGACACTTTAATCGTAAATGAAGACCCTGTAATTGGCAAAGGATAACCGTTAATGATAAATGACGAATGACTCTTAATGGTAAATGCAGGAAGGGGACCCTTTAATTGGTAAATGAAGGAATGACCCTTTAATTCAGGAAATGAAGGAATGACCCTTTAATTGGTAACTTAGAAATGGCCTGAATGGCTCTTTAATTGGGAAATGGAAGGAAATGAAACCTTTAATGGTAAATGAAGGAACGACCCTTTAATAGGCAAAAGGAAGGAATAACCCTTTAATTGGGAAATACGGAATGACCTTAATGGTAATGAATGGAATTGACCTTTAATGGAAAATGAATTGACCGTTAATTTGTAAACAAAGGAACGAACCCTTTAGTTGCTAAATGAATGATTGACCCTTTAAAATGAGCTCGTCCGCGTATGACGTGTGTTCTTTACACTCCGGTCTCCACATACAATACTAATGGAGTGATACCAATACTATTGCAGTGATACAATACTATAGTAGATTCACCCCATCGTGTCACCTCTAGTACTTTCTGAAACCCCCCAACCTTATAACTTTCTCCCTGGTATGGCATTGATAATGGGGGCATGTACAGTGGTGGAAATGAAATTCCCACGCTAAAATCTATGAAAAGATGGAATCAGATACCAGAGGAAAAATCAATTCTCTACTTGAATGAAAGCATTCAAGTCAACGTAAGCGCATTTATAGCTGCATTAAATCTCAAACATTCGACTATCGCTTGGCTTCAGTGGTAGTATTCAATGTAACAGGTGAGTTGAATATTACTGACTTTGTTTTGTAAATTTTATTATGAACACAAACATATTTGCACTATCTATGTGAAACTGAAGTAACATGAAAGGCCGATTATCTTAGCTTAGTTAAAGCAATATTAGCACATTTTTTGAAGAGCGCCCCCAATTTTTCAAAAATTTGGAGATTTTTACACGATTCCATTGGTAACTGGCTACAAAAACTTACCGTGAATGGTTAAGCTCGAAAATGTCTATTTGTCACAAACGAAGGAATTTTGTACTAGACACGTATTATCGGGGATCCCCGATAATAATACAACGGCTGCTGGAAACGGCTTTCCATTGAAATAGCGGAAATAGAGCCATGTAAGTGTCTTCGACTCATCATGAGTTGTTTAATGTTCAGGCAAGCAAAGGGAGAGGTTATTTTCTCGAGGTGGCACTATTCATCATCACGGACATAAAAACGTAGCATTTCCAGCTCGCCGTTAAGTCCAATTTGGATCCCAATTCTAATTACAAAATCGCTTATTTTGTGATAAATACGCATTTTTTAGCATTATCGTTCGGCAGGTAAGTTTTTCCTATGACAATTACCAACGTAAACTGTGCAAAAAATATCAAAATTTTGAAAATGGGGCCGCTCTTTAAAAAATGTGCTAATATTGCGTTATTCATGAAGCAGGTGAATACGGGCCACTTTTAGTACTTCTTCTGTCTCCTATCCCCAAATATGACGCTGTCCAAAACTTTCCCTGGTGACACGATGGGTTGAATATACATAATGCATGAGCAATACTAATGCAGTGATGCCTAATTAAGTAGTATATCGGACGCTTTTATACGCGGGTATTCAACTAGATTGTATGGATGTCTGACTGCTGTTTCGCTTAAAAATAAACCCAGTCACCAGCATGGATAGTGCAAAACTTGACAAAATCCTTGAACGTTTAGAGGACATTAATAAAACTCAGATCTGAAATAATGGAATGAAGAAGGAAATCACTGGACGTATGGATAAGTTTGAACATAGCCTGGAATTGACCCACCACGAAATTAAAGACTTAAAAGACAAAGTCGACTCCGCGGCCAAGTCAGGTGTCGATATCCGAGGTGCAGTCAAGATTTCGCCAACGGAAAGTCTCAAGGAACAGAGCTTACAGCTATAAGTACAACCTGATCTTTACGGGAATACCTGGCGACGAGAAAAGTAAGTCTGACACTGAGAAAGATGTCTAAGAGCCTTATGAAGGACCAATTGAACATAGAGGAGGGACGTTGCGATATGTTTTGATTGCAGATGTGCATCGAATGGGAACGAAGAAAAGGGAAAACGAGGAACATATCGCTAAATTTGTCCAATTAGTGATAAATTTCTCCTGAAAAAACGGTAAGAACTGAAAAAAATATAGATCTCAAAAAGTGGCACAAGGTGGCAAAACTGTCACGTTCCAAACATACAGTGTTCAGGAACATCTCCCTCGGAACTTTTGGAAAGAAAAAATGAGTTGTGGCCATCTAAAAGCGGGTGATTAATTATTGGTCATCGCCGTCAGTTCCGCGTAATAGGGACTGGTATCTACCTCTGTGTTAATGGCCAAAAATAATACCGGGAGTAAATGAAATTACTGAGCGAGGGGTAACGGCGACTAAAACCAATGTTCACACGCGATTCCCTTCTTCTGAACAGAGTATCACAAAAAGGTTGTCTGAAACTAGCAACGAAAGCACAGAAAGTTCAAGTGAAACTGTAATGGATGCTCAAGATGCAAGCCCTAGGCTTGCTTTCTCAGGCCAGTAAGGCATAAATAACTGATTAACTGCTTGATTTTGGTTATAGATAATGTGACTATGCACCTTACATTGAAAGCATTTTTTCATGCCGTCTGTATATATAATATATGGGAATCATAGAAAAACTGAATTAACTATTTTGGATGATAGAAAATGTGAACTTTGGACCTAATGAAATTTAAAATGATTTTAACCTGAAAAGGAATTACACATAATACAATATGATGTGGAGTATGGCATAAAAAAACGGAATTACATATAGAAAATGTGCTATATACCCAACATGAAATTAAATGGTTTTGTTACCACCCTGCATACAGAATACCATATGATTGGAAGTACATGAAAAAAATTATTTTGGATGGAAAGGAAATGTGACTATGTTACCTCACATGGAATTAACTGATTTTGTTACCCCCTGTATACTAACACATAGAAGTCAAGTACAAGACAACTGAATGAACTATTTTGGATGAGAGAAAGGCCATTCCCTGCCAAACCGAAATGTTCCAAGACCGACTAATACCTCATCGATAAGTCCCATTAATAAGATTAGATTAAGTAGCAATTACCTATGATAGTTCGATAAGAGGAGACGCGTCTTCATCCGCATCTCAGTCAATATTGTTAATCAATATGGTGTCGTAAATACATGATTACAGCCTTTTATTTGTTTTATGAAGTTGTTGAGGTGAGTGAATTTTTCAATCACCAATAATTAATTTCTTTCTTTTTTCTTTTTTTTTGGGGGTGGTTGGGGCTTAGTTCTTTTTTCTACGTATTTTATCGCACATTTTCATACACTTTCGGGAAAGAAAAACCGTGATTTTATGCCGTTTATTACTCCTCCTTTAGCTCTTTCGTGAACTCAGAACTGTCACATTAGGGGGTATGGTGTGCGCTATTCCCCACCCACGGACTGTTAAACTGCACCCCGTCTCCGAAATCTCGGGTAGAGTCTGCCCTTCATTTCCTATTCTTTCATGTAAAACATGCCCGTTGCCGCGTGGTAGCGAAAAATGGTGGCACCAGCGGGACATTGCTTGAAGATCCAGGTTTGTTAGTCGAGGTCAACTCCCGAATGAGCGATCAAGTGTGAAATTTTAAAATTGGTGAGTTAATAATTGCAACTGATGAAACCGACGCCAATCAGTGCATCGCCTTTACCTGCGGAATTACGAACATTAACCAAACACAATTAAGCACCACCCGTGGACGAACACCTCACACGTCGGCAACCGCATGGCGGCACCGTCAGATGTATTTACAACCGCCGAATTCAATAGGCATTAGCCGTCTCTTAAATCATTAAAAGGGATAATACCTGGGGATTATACTTCGGTCTCTACTTCAGGTCTTGCAGAGGGTCACCGATAGGAAAATGTGACCTATACCTCAATTGAAAATTAAAACGATTTGTTCTGTTACCCTGTAACATAATATAATATGAGTGAAGAACCTGAAGACTGAATTCATTATTTTGCATGATAGAAAAAATATGGTATGTACCTCACATGAGACCTAATGTGATTTTGTAATGCCCGGGTGGCACCCTGTATACAAAATATTAGATGTGGAGTACATGGAAAATTGAAGGAACTATTTCTGATGATAGAAAATGTGATTATGTATCTCACATGAAATTAAAAAAGATTTTGTTCTGCCGGGTGTACACCTGCATACACAATAAATATGATGTGGAGGCATCAAGACGGAAGTCAACTATTTTGGATGATAGATAAATGTGACTTTTGTGCTAAACGTTAAATCAAATACGATTTTTGATGCACCCTATATACATATATTAATATGAAGTGAAGAAAATGAAGACAGAATTAACTATTTGGATGATAGAAAATCTGACTAAGTAGGTCTTCCTTACATTAAATTTGTGATATGCCACCATGTATGCATAATATATATGTTTCGGAAGTTACATAAAAACGGAACTATTTTTTGGATGATAGAAAATCTGACTA
>JAMKCH010022980.1:0-42713 GCA_023653785.1 Ophioderma brevispina
AGCTAGATTTTTTTATTTTATGGTTTGTACTGTCCCTTTAAGCACTCAACGAGTGATCCGAACACGAACGTATACAAACGCATACGAGAATGCCGCGCTCATGCAACACGACGAATACACCGACGTATTGACAGGATTGACAAATTCCTTTCCAAGACATGTTGTCATAGTGATAGCCTTGTTTTTTTCGTCGCACAGTTATGACACACACCGTATCACGAGCCTTCTTAAACACCATGAGAAGTGTATAAATTGTTACTGGGTATTTAATAGAGTGCTGTATTAGCATCAGTACACACTCAAACACACACACACACACGGTTTTTGTTAACCCAGTCCCTGGTCTCGTGAACACGATTTTACCCCAGTTTGTGTTAACCAAGTCCCTGTTCCTAGTGAACGGATTTTACAACCCAGGGGTCAAGAAATAGTTTGCAGTGACCCGGCTCCAAAGGAGCGAACCTTGAAAACTGAACAGGAATGCCAAAAATAAATCCGGACCTCCGCCCCCATACGCCCCCCCCCCCCACCCCCCCCCCCCCCCCCCCCCCCGCGTTCCATATGAGTTGCAGATGAGTTGAGTTGTTGAAGAGGGCGGCGTCATCGGCGCTGAAATACTGTTATTGCAGAGTTGACCCCCAGAGGATGGACAGAAGCCCAGTGAAGCCAAAAAACCAGATGGAGAGAGGACGAAATGGAAACACAACTTGGTCCCAATTGGACAAGAATGGCTAAAGATAGATTTGCGTGGCAGGATTGGTAAGGGAAAAAAATGGTTTCGTGGGCCTTTCGTATTTATTCTAATTTTGTATGGATTCCAATATCATGGACACGTTATCAAAAATCGATCGGATGCATTATTTTTCTGAGATTATATATATATATGCAAATTAATATGAAGTCATTTTAAAAAATCGTTAGAAAACGCTAAAGTACCATGAAGGTTCACTGAAAAGATCGATATATTCCTTGGGACCATTACCAAACTATTATCTGGCGTTTTCCACCTGGATAGTTGTATTCAAATTGAGATGGCGGCCAAAAACGGGGCGCATTGAAATTTAAAACCTTAAAATTATAATATTTTTAAATAGTAATAAATTCATAGAAAAATTGTGTATACCATCCAAAATTCTAGATTAAAGTGTAAGAATTATTTCCCATTTCCTTCTTGACCCATTAGAAACTGTGTATGTCGGTTCCGTTTGAAAGGAATGGAGAGCAAAGAATCCCAGATGGCGACCAATATGTCTGCCATTTCAGACTTTTAGAAAAGCTACAAATACCAAGTCTGTATTCTATTTGTTTTAAAGCTATTGATGAGTTGGATAAATCAATATCAAGCATCAATTACTCCAAATGTTAGGGGTAAGCTCCCAAACAGAATCATGGGGGTGACTTAAACTACCCGGACATTTAGATGGGAATCCTGGAAGCCCTCAAATAATAAAACGGCAAGGGTTCATCAAAGTTTTTGAATTTTCTTCTTGAAAACTCACTCACTCAGTTGGTTTCGATTTTGTCACAGACAATATCAAATAGTATATTGGACCTACTAACCACTACAAACCCACAGCAATACAGCAATTATCCAAGACAATCAGGAATATTCAGACCACATATTGTCACTTTAACATCAATATGAAAGCCAAACAACAGCTAAAAACCACCCAGAAAAATGTATAATTTTATTAAGCTATGGGAATTGCTTGAAACAAAAGGCTAAATGGACTTACTCCTCAGTTCTATCTTAGTCAGATCCTGAGAAAAACTCTGTGGGACCCAAAAATGGGAGTTCTTAAGAGAAGGATTTAAAAAAAAATTATGAGCACTACTGTACCATCAAAATTATCCCGAGGTAAAGACACCTGCCTGGAATCACCAGAGATATCAAAAGGAAGGAAAAATGAGGAAACGGATAGGTATATAAAAAAAGCTCGCAGGACGCATACAGGGGAAGAGTGGGTCACATACCGTCCAATTACGCAATAAGGTTACAAATTTAGTTCATCAAGAACATAGTGATACATAAACAACATCATGTGACCGCCTATGTGTAGCAACCAAATAGATTCTGGTCCTACGTCAATGAGCGATCCGAAAATTGGGGGTTATACCAACATTGCGTTACCACCACCCAAGCTATCTGTACAACGGACAAAGATTTAAAGCGGAGGCTTTGAATTCACATTTCCAATCAGTGTTTACCCAGGAGTCAAGCACATCCATCCCGTGATAAGGGGCAACCACCAAGTTCCAGCAAGATTAGATCTCCACATAGAAACAGCAGGAGTTGAAAAACAAGCTAATATACTTTACATCTGCCAAAGCGAATGGCACAGAATGAGCTGCCTCCAGTCTCTGAAAACTGTGGCATCCGAATTTTCACCTGCACTTACCTTTCTGTTCCAGCAATCGTATAATCTTGGTACCGTCCCCTCACAGTGGAAAAAAGCTCTTGTGTATACTGGCATTTAAAAAAAGGGCCAAAATAGAACCTTTTCAAATTACCGCCCTATCTCGCTCAAACGCATAAGTCGTAAAAGTCAGGGAACATATTGTTATTAAGTCACATCAATAAAAATACTCAGTTACAAAACAATATTCTTCCTGGGACTCTCAACACTGGATTTCGGGAACGTCTCTCTACCAGAACACAATTTAATAACATACTACTCATGCCATTGGGTTACCACACGTCAAACACCGCGTAGTGTGCCAAAACCGACGTCAATTATCCTTGATTTTAGGAATAAGGGCATTTGACAAAAGTTCCACACCTTCGTTTGTCCGCCAAACGCAATGTTATGGTTATAGAGGAGGGTTTGACGCTAGACTGGATTCAATCTTTCGTGGCAACAGGATGTAAAGCCGTATCTGGTAAATGGCACCCATCATCAGGCGGGAAAGTTACATCTGGAGTACCCCAGGGTGGTTCAGTTCTTGGTCCGGCACCCTATGCTCTTATATTAATGACATCCAAGATCATGTCCAGTACGAATGAGACTCTTTGCTGATGAAAGTATTGTTTACCGAGAGATTTAACACCAGAAGGACTCTATTCATTTTATACTTCAACAAGATCTGACAGACTTGGTGATTGGTCAACCACCTGGCTCATGCATTTCAACTGTAAAAAAGGTGCTCATCCTATCCAATTAACTAAGGAGGAAGCGTAACCCAATGTACCACCAATATACCATCCTGGGCGAATCTCTTGAGGGGGTGGACCAGCATGATTATTTGGGTGTAACCTTCATACACAAGATCTCCGATGGGATGGGATAACCACTGTCATTAAAATCAGAAAAAAAGCCAGTCGCTCACTTGATTTCTCCGTCGCACCTTACACCATGTAAGCAATCTGTAAAGCCAAAGCATACCAACCATAGGCGTCCACAACTGGAATATGAGTCTGAAGATTGGAGTCCTCACACCTTGGTATGAGAAATCGACTTGAGCAGATTCAAAGAGCAGCTGCTCGCTTTGTCTTTTGGGGGATTTAGGGAGGAGAACACCATCAGTGACCCCCCCTCCTAACACCTTGGATGGGATATTACTCACACCAGGCGGCCTTCTCACCACTGACAATGATTCTTCTCAATACATCACAGATTGCAACATACAGTTTCCAGTCTGTTATTCATCATGCATCATTCATATGGCAGACACGATCACCAGCTGAAGTATTCTTTCCTGTTATGTTTAGCATCCATTGATCCATATAAATACTCCTTCTACCCACGGAACCGTCAGCTTTGGACAACCAAACTACCAGCAGCTTTGCAGTATTTGCACCAACCATCATCTGCAGCCTCCAGGGGTTCAGTCACTGAAAATCAGTCGTTAATCTATGTGCATACATGTCATGCCTGAGTGTGGCCAATTTGTCTATAGCACTGTGGAACTGGTTATGAAAAGGTTCTGTTATGTAGGACATAAGCAGAGTAGCTATCCACGTAGGGGTACGCACGAGTTTGCGGAACGGGCCCCCAGGAAGTCGCCTTGCCTGCCATCAAAGGGATGCGGGCTAGCGGCTACCGATGGGATCCAGACTGCGTAACAACTTTACCAGGCTTTTAACCACCCTAAGGTCTTCATTTGTCTACTACGCACAGTGACTTTGGTTTTTTATCTACCATTGGATTTTCTTGTCAACTGTTCTTCTCCCACTATTATTTTATCACTTGCACCTTAGGCTCTTGACGCCACACCAGCACAAATTCAAGTATATAGACCGGGAGGAGACCAGCAATTTAATCTGCTTTTTTACCATGTGTTGTCTTGTTATGATGATTTGTATAGGCCATCCCTGTTGGCCTCGAAAAGACGAAGTTCTTAAGTGTCGCGAGGGTGGAGCGTGATTCGTCAGAGGTCAATGACCTCTAAATTTGCATGTTCTTCACCAATATAGCCTCTATTTTAGTGCTACTGATCACATATAAAGAGCGAACATAACAAATTGGGTATTCATTTTAAAGAGCATAAACTTATCGATTCGATGATATCAAATTGCGCTATTAAATTGAAACAGTAGACAGTTATAGACCAAAAAGTGATGCATTTTTCAACTTTTTGCTTTATTTTTGCCTTACCGGGCTGAATATAAATGAATTTGTCCAAGAAGCTATTAATATTTTTCTTCTTTTCCAAAATTTGACCCCATATATATTGCTACTTACACCTGAGAAGGAACAAAGTTTCCCTTTTATAGTTTTTGCATAATAGTATTTTAAGTTGTTGACCAACTCACTTTCCGTATTTTAACCAATTTTGCTACTTTTTGCTGTTGCCCCTGACAACAATAATTGATCATTATATGCACCCTTCGAAAAAAAAGTTGTACAACTGTCATATGTTAATATGGAAAAATCTTAATGAATTAATGGTCTTAAATGAATAAAAATGGTTCTTCGGGCACCCATCAGACTTTTTTTGGGGGGTCTATAGGACCTTACAATGGTCACCAAATGTTTTAAAATTTTGAGTACAGCTCTATGAAGTACCTCTCTGAAGACATTCTGGTTCTAAGAACCATTAACATTTTGAAGAAGAAGAAGAAAGTTATATGAAGTCCCTTTCTCTAAAACCTCCAAGAAAACAACCCTTTGAAAAACATTAACAGTTCTACAAAGGCAAAAAATGGTTATGAAAGGTGTCTAAGACATTCGTGTTTAATTCAATCATAAGAGCTCTCTTTAGCGGGCAAAAGTTTTTGTGTATAACAACACAGGGTTTACTCCATATTCCCTGGGTGCTGAAAATTACGTAGCATTACATCATGCAATTCAAAGTTGTCCATACATGAGCAGAGAAAGTCTAGGATATCAGACCCAACAACGGCCGCAGACCTGAGCAATTCGTAGATTTCACACCTCTAATTGAATTGTTAAATAAGTGGACACTTTGGGCATCTGTAAGTAGACCCCCCCAAAAAAAGACAAGTTTGGATTTGTCAAAAAAATGATTTCTATTTTCAGCTACGGTCTGTTCTAATTAACTTAATAGATGTCAGTTTTTATGTATTATTTCCAAAAATATATGTTTCAAAAGTCAAAAGAAAGTTGCTATTCATCATCGTACTTAACAAGATCATTAAAGTTTCAACTTAAAAAAAACTCGTTGGATTTGTTATTCAATTTACACTGACTTTTATTGGAAATGACAATATAGCAAACATCAAAGTTTTTATTCTCAAACAATTCAATTTACAATCATATGAGCTGCCGCTCAGTTAGGTCTCACGACCTTGCTGTGAAAGTCACAAGGTCCAACTTGGCCTCCCACAGAAGTATTATCGCTTCTGTAGGCTTATTTAAACGCTCTAGTGACGTAACCAGAGTTGGAGCCGGGGGAAATCAGGTCCCCCCCCCACCACAAAAAATCGGGAGGGAAGGGGGGGAAAAGGAGATGGAAGGGGGAAAAGGGCATTGAAGAGAAAGGAAGAGGAAAGAGAATGAAAAAAAAGGGAGAGAGAGGAGAGATGAGAGAGGTTGGGACAAAAAGAGGGAAAGAGGGTGGGAAGAAGAGGAACAAAAAGAAAGATGGAAGAAAGGGAAGGGCGGAGGTTTACACTCCACCAAAACAATTACTAATGGCACCAAACCTTTATTCGCTATTTCAAAACGAGGGTTTGAAGACACAGATTTCAATAGATTTTAAGGTTTAACTTGACCCATTTTCCTTCCTCATATCAAAATGCCTTAGGTCCAAAGATACCAAAAGACCGTTTCTTTCGTGACTTATTTCGAAAGTGCGTATTTATTGAATAATTAACAATTGCCAGATCTCTATTAGACAGACGTATAATATCATTGTTTAGGGTTTCTCCTGCTTAAAGGAGCCTATGAATAATAACAAGTGTAATCATGTGCTTCAGATTCTTCAGGCCGATGTTGTATTTCTTTATGCATGGAAAATGGTTTGTGCTTCTATGCAAATATTCCTGCTGGCATGATTTCGCCGTTTGCGCGATTGTCTCACACAGGAAGCTGGCACCCTTGCCAATTTCCATGCTTAGCAGGCTACAATACCAAGATCTTCTGAGAACACACTTACTTCAGTACCATTCCATGATATCGAAGTCCCTGTAGTCTTCTTGTATGGTATTTGTACTGAGAGTAAATAGGCAAGGCAGTATACCTAGAAGTGTGACACTTGTATTCTTAACTATCGTTGTTCTCAGGGCAAGATATGATAACCAAAGCGCCTTGGCTTAAGTCCATCTCACATTCACAACTTTGACGATATAGCAAGACTTGTCAGGGTCTAGGTACTACAGTGCGCCCCGATTTTCCTTCTTTGCTGAAACATACTCACCTACTGGCCATTCCCATCCCGGCAAGAAACCTGGGAAACGCTGTCTTGGAGGACGCTGATAACTAACACTAAAGTCTAAAAGCCTCTCTTCTCTCTGCCCTGCACCACTAAGGAGCTGGATGGGTGAGGAATGAAGAAAATATACAAACGCTTTAAAAGGCCCATCAAGCATAGAAATGAAAAACCTCGGTCATGATACAGTCCCAACCTTGATAAGCTTGAGGAATTAGAATACTCTTCTTGACAGCAAGACCATCAAAAGCTTATGTCGCAGTGATGTGTATCTGAGTTTTTGTCCAGAATAGTCTCCCCATTGCCTCCACTATTGGATGATTGTTGCTATTAGTATTGGAACGAACATGCCGCTTTGCAGATGTCAGTACACATCGTATGTCGACCTGGATTGATGCGGCCTTCATTCATGGCAGATCTGTCAAGGCATCCCGGGAGACCACGAGGTGCAGGCAAAATAGCCTTCAGGATTCCACAAGTGTTGGTTATCAGCGTCCTTCAAGACCACATTTCCTCAGTTTTCTTGGTCCTGAAAGGAACAAAGCAAGAGAAGCGGAAAAAAGGAAACAAAAGAGCGAGCTGATGAGATTTCAACACTAGCAAATCACCTTTAACCCTATCCCTTGACGAGGTCTGCTATATACGAAGTTGTGAACGGGAGTTGTTATAGATGAACGTGACCATCATGAAGTGGACACCACGCACCCTGTTTCATGTGAAACTCAATACTGAGAATGCCCAACCGCCACCAGTAATACCATCTTCTTCTTTTGCGTATGAGGCAGCAACTTAATATGTTGTAAACGGTTGGAAGCCAACTCACTGTTGATTGGGTGGGGTTTTTGCAAATCCTGTGTCCAACCGGTGGACGCAAAGTAGGGCACTCATTGAGAATGTGAATCCGCAGTCTGTGATGGAGAACCACATGGGCAGGCTGCGATGACCGCAGCCCCCCAATCGGTGCTATTGTCTATTGAAGTGACCGCGCCTGAGCGGAATCCGGTTTAAGGTGACCCATTCCTTGCGTGGGAGACTGCTGGCCATGCAGGTGGTATGTCTGGTCTTCTGTTCTGTAATTCATACTGATACTAAACCTGCAACCAGCTCAATACAGCCATTTCGATTAACGTAGGGACAGCATCGACGACCTGACCAATGTAGGCCACTATTGACATGACAAATGATGTATGTAGAAATATAATTGCTAATCATATGTGATCTTGAAATCGATAACCCTGGATGTTAAGTTTGGCCGAAGAACGACAACCCAGCAATTATCAATTATGTGGTTCCATGTATCAACGTACACTCAAGATGTTCAGTTAAAAGCCGATGATCTTCAAGTATTGCGATTGCCTTCATTTTTACTGATGAAGATAGTGAAGATGACGAAATTGACCAGTCTGGAAAGATCCAGTCCCCGCAGTCCTGGGCACTAATATGTTAATGATGCGGCATGGATATTAAATAAGTAACGTTAAGTGGGCTAACTGTAGTACAGTGATGTCCAGAGGGTGTTTTGAATCAATCCCACAATGCAATGCAATGTGCCTGGCTCTACTGTACTAAAACATGTCAGTACTTAAGGATACAAAGTGTTCCAAAAGTTTAAGAACCATAAGACATTTCATGATCATGCTAAAATTCCTAAGTACAAACGCTTTGTGGGCTAAATAAGTGTAAAAGTCAGGGCTATTATGTGTTAAGAATTGGATTTTTGTGGGACCCTATTCAGGTGAAATTTCCCAAACTGTTGCATTGTGGGATTGACTCCATACACCCTCTGAGTGATGTCATTCTGTATAATAATGTGAATATTGCATGCTGACTCTATGGTTACCCGGGAACACTGACATAGGGAAGTGTTACGAGTATGTGCGGCCCTTAGGACCCCAATTTCGTGCCCCTTCAGCAGTTCCTAAGACCCCGTCCGGTTGAAGCATAATTCATTTCTTAAGGTCCTCTTTTGGGAAAATGTTTGCATCTGAAGCTAAATTGTAGCCGAATTTTAGTTCCAAAACCTGCAAATTTCCTCAAACTCATTTCCCAAAGGCTTGCTTTGAGAGACAAAATCAGTTCCCAAACCCCCAAGTTTGGAAGTCGGGGCTGCAAATATGCCTACCAAAAAAAAAAAAACAAAGAAAAAAGTGATTACCCTTCCGGTGATTACCTAGCAATGATCTGCAACCATTCTGTGAAACCATATGTATATGTTGTTTACACGCAAGAACCTTTTGTCCTTCAAAAAGAGCCCTTAATATCTTCAGACACCTTTCAGAGCCATTTTGATTTTATAGAACCATATGGTTCTCAAAGGGTTGTTAATTTCTGGTGTTTAAGCGAGGAGGGTACTTATAGAGCCTTCTTCAAATTTTAGAACCATTTGCAGACCAATTTTAAGGTTCTCTGAGGCCAAAAAGGTTCTAAAGGGTGCCCGAAGGAACCATTTTTTTTCAATTTTGAACCATTAATCCATATTAACTTGATAGGTTCATGGACCAAATTTTCACTTATATTTCAGCCGGTAAGGCAAAAAAGTGAAAAGGTTGAAAAAATCATCACTTTTGGTCGTAACTAGCTAATACGTCAATTTAATAGCGCACATTGAGATCATCGAATAGATAATTGTATTCTCTTTAAAATGATACCCATTGGTTGTATGTTTACTCTTTATATGTGATTCGTAGCGCTAAGAATAGCTATATGGTGAAGAAGAACATGCAAATTTAGAGGTCATGACCTATACGGTCCGCTCCCACCGCTTTTCGCGCACTAAGCCGAGAACGTGGCGCTTGGTTGGACACTTGATGGCCCAAGGTTGGCTATTACAAATATCATAACAAGACACCTGGTAAAAAAATTCAGGATGAAATTGCTGGTATCTCCGGCTATGTTGATTATGCTTACCGCCACTTTATCTTCAAAATTGAGGGATATTAATCCTTTGAGAACTACGGGAATCAGTCGCCGTTCAAAATTACTGTCAATGTTGCGTCAAAAATTGTAAAAAAAGTTTCATTTTCTGGGCACATTCAGAAAATTAGCATGGAAAAAAAAATGCATTTCAATGAGTGAAACAGCCTTAGGCCTTGTTGGTGCTGTTTTAGATGGCTTTCCAAAGCACCTGCAAACATTTGGAGGCCTCCTCTATATCCAAGGAATTATGTGTTCCAAACGTATACAAAACTGTTCAGGGTCCAAAGGGTTAAAAGTTAAAAGTCGAATGTTAGGCCAATCATTTAGTGGAGCACCGTCGACACAAAGTAATATCTAAAACCCGTCAAAAGTATAAAGGCAAGCGTGTTTGTCGTCTCAACTCGCAATAGAATATAGTATCGCAGTGTAAGGGTTATTAAAAATATTCTGAAGTACGCCCACTGCTGTCGCAAGTGAATACCCTCTCTTGTTTATCATATTTATATCTAGAAACCCTTAAGTGCCTTCAACTTTCAAGGACCACTTATAAATTCCAGAACTGGCTTTCAACAGTTTCAAGGTGCGTAAAACGGTCAACGTGGTGGAACATCGTTTAGACTTGAAGCTATATACAAGAGAAACAGCCACGCTGGGCATGGCATGCATTGTCGCAGCAATGTCCTTCGTATCGAAAACAGCCAACAAGAACTGAATAATGACAACCAGATAAGGTTTCTCAGCGTACACCAAAATATTTTCTCAAACCCCTCCAAAAATATAACCAATATACATAAACTTAAAATTCTAAACTTTGCCGTCGAAACCAACAAACTCAACTTTTCATCCGTCCTATACCGTAAACACTATGATGCATAGTCAGTATAACAACTTCTTTTGTATCATCTCTATATAGTCGGGCGACCTTCATCCAGGGTTTGTTTACACTAAATCTACTCAAGTCAAATGAACTCGCACTTGTGTTTGACCCAAGTCCTGGTAAGCCCTTGGTAGATAGGGTAATACGATGACCGTTTCATTTTCGCCCGAAGAACCCCGCCAGAACCGGTTAATAAGTACACACATAAACCAATTGCATTCAGTAAGAAAGACGACAAGCACGGCATCAAATGATACCCAAAACTTGACAAAAAGACACAAAAGTTACCCAAACTGACTCCCATCACTGAAATTTAAAAAATCAAGCCCAACACGAGAACCCCCAGTGTCTGACTCCAACTAGGTAGCTTTTCGTCAGAAATGCATATAAAACGCAAGACTAGTAGCTTAAATAAGAGCCGACATATTAAAAAATACATCGGTCCTCGGACCGCTTGTGTCGCCTGCCGCCGCGGTTTGTGAATGATAGGCCTCACATGACCTTTGACCTTGATATGTGACCTTTGACCTTGATATGTGACCTTTGACCTTGATATGTGACCTTTGACCTCATCAATGAGGGATCCCATGTTGCACCTATGACTTAAGTTTGGTTCCAATTGAACTTCAACTTTTCAAATGAGGTTAATTTTACATTTTCAGCCTATTTTACAACTTGACCTCACATGACCTTTGACCTTGGTATGTGACCTTTGACCTCATCAACAAATGAGAGATTCCATGTTGCACCTATGAATCAAGTTTGGTTCCAATTGAACTTCAACTTTTCAAATGAGGTTAATTTTACATTTTCAGCCTATTTTACAACTTGACCTCACATAACCTTTGACCTTGGTATGTGACCTTTGACCTCATCAACAAGTGGGGGATGCCATGTTGCACCTGTGATCCAATTTTGGTTTAAATCCATCAAAGTATAAGGATATTACAGGCAAATGTTAACCCTTTTTCACAACAGACAACAACAACAACAGACATCAACAAGAGACAACAACAGTGGACAAAGTGATCCCTATGTGTCTTCCTGCCTAAGGGCAGGCGACACAAAAACACCCCGATCTCGATCGCAATAACCCATCAATTCATTGATGGGTTAAAAATTCAACATTATCAAAGTCCCGCACCCCCCTAAACAAGGAGTTTCAAATAGTACCGTAAACAAGTGCAAGTAATTTGATCGGTCTAAACACCCCTAAACAAGTATGGTAAGTGTAAAATCCTATACCCTTAATAAGTATTGGCAATATTTGACCCCTAAGCAAGTAGAAAATTGTTACTTTGTAGGCTACACTGAATAGCTCATTTACACAAAATGAGCCGAATATGATACAAACTTGACATTTCCAAATCGTACCCTAATGTAAGTTCAAGTCCCGGTGTAGAAGTAAACCATTGTCCGGCGTACTCATAGTCCGGGAACAATGGTGAACAATAGGGCAATCGATTCAGTTGACTCTTTACGCAACATTAGTTTCACGCTTTATTCTGTTATCGTCTATGGAGCCCCGGACTATGGCTCCCACCGGACTATATCTGCTTTCACACCAGTTCAAGTCTGAAAAGTACACCCCTTTTTTCCAGATTTCAGTGTTTTTGCTACCGTTTTCACGTTACGTATGTACATATATATGTATCTTGTAAAAATATCCCTTTTTCGTGCTTCCTCCGGGATCTGGATGGAAAGAATAATTAAATAATAATATAATAATAATATTGTCGATTTAAAACATCACACATGACTATTTTTAAGGCGGCCTACTTGAAATTTTAAAATAATAGATATGTTTAAAAATAGTTTGTTCAAATATTCCCTCTTCCAGAGGTAGAGTGAGTGTGACCATGGACCTGTTAGTAAGGTCAAATGCCTAAAGTGCTAAAACGTGGTAGTAAAACTTTCAATGCTATTAGTGAAATGGTTAACTTGAAAGACATATACCAGATGATCAAGGCAGCCCTTTACTTTTAGCATAGAGTTGTACACTGCACAAATCCTTTGCCTCAGTGGCATGCCTTCGCCATCACCATTGGAAATGCACACAAGGCCGATGACTCTTGATCAAAAATTTCTGTAAAAAACGGCTCCAGACGGCCAAATTACACCCCGATTTCGAGAGATCGCTCTATACGCCCCTGGCGCAGGCTATCCCCTACCCACTACCAAAATTTTGTCACCTTACAATAAGAAATGTAGCCCCTGATGTACAAAACACACACAAAATTGGGACTTCATTCCTCATGCGTCATGACTATAACCCTGGCGCTGCTAGCGCAAGGGTTAAAAAGTGGACCTTTTTTGGTAAAAGTGGACCTAACCCCCCCCCCTAAAATGGTCCTTTTTGAACATCACCATAATGTGGACTTTGTCAAAAATTCTTTAAATTTTGGACCTTTTTATGCAAAAAATCAGCCAAAGGTAGACCTTTTGCCCCTTTTGTGGAATTTAGGTGAGGGGTGCGACTGCACCCCACGTGCGTACAGGCCTGAGCAGGTCTTCCTTCAGAGGGGATACATGGAACCATCATGTTGGACCCATATAGATTGCTACCTGTACACATAATTCAGTGAAAAATATTTTCCCTATAGGAAAAAACATTTTTCTTTGCAACACAGGGTCATCTGAGCAACCCGGCAAAAAATTTACAGTGGGAATATAATCAAGTAATTTACTTTTCTATAGAAGTTCCTCAAAATTTATGGGTGGGATTATACACGAGGGTGGGACTATACTTGAGTCAGTAACAATACATGTAAAAAATCACAAATTCTCACTCACTGTGTTTATTATATATAAATGTTTTATTTTGCAAAATATTCTTTTCTTACATGTGATAAATATATAAGAGCACACACAGAGAAATTTGACAAAACCATGTTCCATATACCTCATTCTGTCATTTGGTAATTTTCAGTAAATAAAAAACATTTGTGTTAATACATTAAAGGGGGATGGCCCAAATTTTAAGTCTATAAAATTTTCATTCTGATAGAAATTGAATGGTTTTCACCACAAAACCCCATCTGTAAAGTATCACGCCGATATTTCAACCCGTTTTGATGTGAGAGCTAAAAACGTGACATAACTTAAAGCAATATTAGCATATTTTTTTGAAGAGCGCCCCCAATTTTTCACAAAAATTGAGATTTTTACACAGTTGCATTGGTATACCTGTGAATGGTTAAGCTAGAAAATGTCTGTATGTCACAAACGAAGGAATTTTGTAATTAGAATAATTATTATCGGGGATCCTGATAATAATTCAACGGCTGCTGGAAACGGCCTTCCAATGTGAAATAGGCGGGAAATAGCGCCATGTACGTGTCTACGCTCATCCATTAGTTGTTTTATTGGTTCAGGCAAGTCAAGTAAGAGGTTATCTTCTTGAGGTGGCACTATTTCATCATGGATGGACATATGGGTAGCATTTCCAGCTCTGCCGTTAAGTCCAATCTGGGATCCCAATTCTAATTACAAAATCGCTTATTTTATGCATTTCTTAGCATTTTCGTTCACATAGTTTCCTAGACAATTACAGGGCTCGCGCTAAGGATTTATTGTTTAGCAATTTTGCAACAGGTCTTGCTTTGATCATGTTGATAGAGCAAAACGTACACAAATGTATAGGGAAAAATTGCTACACAATCTTAAAATTGCATAGCAAATGGCAGAAAATGTGTAGCAAACTGCTATGCTAAACATATGTTATCAAGAGCCCTGGACAATTACCAATGTAACTGTGCCAAAATATCAACTTTTGAAAATTGGGGGCGCTCTTCAAAAAATGTGCCATTATTGCTTTAACACTTAAAGAGACATAAGGAGATTCCAGAAAGAAGCGCCCCCAATTTTTGTCAAACCCCAGTTTTTTGCATATTTGGAATGCTTAACAATGTATTAGATCACACCTGAAGTGAATAAGCCGAATACGCCGTCTTTGTGTAATAAGATGATGATTTAGTAATTTCTGTCGTGCACGACAGAAATTCAAAGCATGGTTTTCTATGGGGACGATTAAGATAGCAGGCAAGTTCAAAACAAGGTCTGCAGTTTTCTTTTGTACTTGTTTGTTCAATAAACCTTCCAAACGTTCTTGGTAGGTGGTCTACAACTGATTTAGTGTAATTTGAGAGAAATTTGTATCCTAAAAAAATTTCCTCCTGTCACTTTAAGTGTACAAGAGGTTCCATATGTGGACCCAAGATTTTGTTTTTTCGTGCGCCATGTTAAAAAGCTAAATGATGTTTGTTCCAAAAACTTTATATTTGCCTAAATATCTTTGCACATATTTTGGTGTGGGGGAAAAAATCAAATCGGCAATGGCATGTGTATGCTAATTAGCTAAATTAATTTTTGTTTTTTTTACACCAAATCCTAGTGGAATTAACTTTTTTTTTTTTTTTTCAGCAATGTAAATGTTTAAAATACATGTATATAAAAAGCCTTCGAGCGAAAGGGTTTGTCATTTTTTGGCCCAGAGAATTTGTGTTGATATAACAATGGTTTTTTTTTGTTGTGGAAGCAACCTCCAGCGGGTGTTTTCTTGTGTGATTAAACACCATTTCCGCCGTCGTATGCTGAATTAAAGCGTGCAACGAGAGATTTTAAGTCGTCCACATTTATGTGATATGTAGATGATTTCATAGAGATTAGACATGCAATATATTCTCTACCCATTTATTTACGCAGAAATAAACTTAAAATGGAAATAAAACATGTGATTTGAAATGATGCTTATAGTTTAAATAGAAAACATAGGCTGAATTTAGTAGTTGCTCCTATACGAAAATAGGAATTTCACAATTTTGTGCGTACCAAAACGAATCAGTTCTCAGCTGACTAATCCGTTCAGAGGGGGACATTAGATAGAAAGCTTTTACACCGTGCAAAAATCAGAAAATTTCATATTTTGCGGGGACACCTGTTATTTGAAATCTCGCGTTGCACCTCTTTAATGTCGCCGGCGACCTTAATTATAATATTGTTCTGTTTACCCATAAGTGCGCTGATTTGGGCTTAATAAAGTTCAGGCGAAGGAGGGCAATGTATATACAAGCTTACAACCATGCAAAAATATCATTTGAAAAATCTAGAGGTGCACTATTTTTCAAAGCAGCCTAGCAGTGTCTCTTTAAGCATTGAAAAATTTCACACATATTGTAAATTATTGTAACCATTATTTCAAATATTTTACGTGTAAAATTAGTTTGACCTTCAAAGCCTAGTTATTGTAAGGAGAGAGATCCGAATAGAAAAAAAAGAACAAATCAGAAACATCATAACAAAGCTTTATTTGACAGAAAATATTTGCCAAGAGTTCATGTCTCTTTTTAAAGAGTACAATGACATCACTCGGGGAGAGAGACATTTGAATATTTTTAATTGTGCACTTTGCACACAATCGAACTGAAATTGACAGACATTTTGCCTCAGTTATTTGCACTGGGTCACATATCTGTGCATATTGAATTGATTATAGTGATATTTGCCTTCCGGCCATGTTTATGATAGAGGGGTCCAAAATCTTCCCGATTTACACAAATGTGTAATTTCAAGTATCAATGTAATTTTGGGGCATTTTGTACCAAGTTTTTCATTTTTAAGTTCTGAGCCAAGACCACACTCCAAAAGTAAATTTGGGCCAAAGGAATGTAATTTTTAACATAAATCCCCCTTTCTTACTGCGCAAATTACATATTTGATGGACACATATGTCCATCAAAAGTGTAACATTAGCAACAAACTGATGATTTTGACTACTTTTTGTGAGAGGGTTTGTTTTTTGAGGACAATAGAAGGGTATGTATTTTAGGTTCACTTAGTAATTTATAAAGGAACAGTTTTCAAAACATCTGTTTAAGTAAAAATTTTTACAAACAAAATACTGTTTTTCAGGCGAATGTTACAGTTGATGGACAAAAAAGGGGAAAATTGTGTCCATCAAAAAGTTTAACATCACTCTCAAAAAAGTCTCATATGTGAAAATCTACTTATTTGCACGTAACTCAAATTTCTACCAGATTTTGCTTTTTGTGTGAATTTTCTTGAGTTTTCAATGGTATAAAAACAACTGATAAAGTGGCCACCAAACACAAATATTTACTGAAAAATGTGTTTTTCGACATAAGGCCAAACTACTGTACCCCTCTCTCATGAAACAACCTTGAGTAGTCCGCTGGGGGGGGGGAGGGGGGTAAAATACAATGTGTTGCATAAGGGTAACCTTGTAGTCAAATTTCTATCAACATCGCCGTCCCACTTCCATTGGAGTTATAAACACGTAAGTGTCCGTGACTATAAGTTGCCCCAGAACGATCGATGAAAAGAGATGTGTAATTCAAAAAAGGGCGAAAGCAAAGGGTTTATTATTGTAAAATAGATGATTTTTTAGGTACATTTGCATCTATATTATATAACGGCCGCCAGCAGAGATGCTGTCACATGTAAGCGCAAATTACCGTTTGCATGCAACCGTCCATTATATTGACAACCTAAATGATAGTGACTGTTCCTTGGGTGATATTTGTATTACGAGGGGATTTGGAGTTGTCAACTTTTTTCCCATGATGAATTGGGAAACATTCGGCTTCTCCAAGGCAATCATAATGGATGCACCGTATTGAGAATTTTTTTCCTGTGTATTTACGCAATGTTGATTTAAATACGCAACTACTGAATTAAAACACCGATGCCAATTATCTCACAGGAGGCAAGACACTATATTAAAACTAAAGCATATTAGCGCATTGTGAAAGGAGCAAACCATTTTCAATTTGATTATGTTTGCACAGTCGTTGGTAAATTGTCTAGGAAACTATACCTCGGCGAACGAGGAAGAATGCCTAAACACAGTGTATTATCACACAAATAAAGCGATTTTGTAATTAGAAATGTGATTTCCCAGATAGGACTTAACGCAGAGCTGGAAATGCTACGTTTATGTCCGTCCATGATGAAAATAGTGGCCACCTCGAGAAACTAACCTCTAACTTGACTGCCTGAACTATTTAAAAAAACCAATGGAGAGGCTCGCACGTACATAGCGGTATTTCCCGGCTATTCACATTGGAATGGGCCGTATCCAGCAAAGCCGTTATTATAGTACAAAAATTCCTTCGTTTGTGACAGCCCTTTTCGAGCTTAACCGCCCCACCCCATTCACAGGTATAGTTTAACTAGCCAGTTACCGACGCAACGTTGTAAAAATATCCAAATTTTGAAAAAAATTGGGGGGCGCTCAATTCAAAAAAAATTGTGCTAATAGTGCTTTAAAAAACTGTGTGTTGCATGTGTCAAGCCTTGCATAATTTTTTTAAGTTGCCAGATCCTTTAAAGGTGATTGTTCCGATCGTCGTTGGGACACCACTTATTTAACCAGAAGTAGTAGCGATTTTGACATTTCAGATGAAAGGCCGTATTTTTCTTATTGTCATCCTGAAATTTGAGCCCTCAAATCCATTTCATTCCCAAAATATACACAAAAAACCGCCGTTTTAGTGGTTAACCATCAATATTAGCACAGTATTGAATAGGGCTTTGCAACACGCATATATGCGCATTAATGTGTCTACCATCAAAACCGCAAGTTTGTTTCCCACGGTACTCGATGGGGTGTATGTGCAAGTGCCATGCTCTCATATCAAGTAGAGAACACAATACACATAAAATGGAACAAGCACCTTTAAGGATATCCTTTTAAAATACAGCTTCTTAACTTTCATAAGAACGACATTCACTAGAAATGATTTCCAAACAGCCTGCCAAATGAAGGTCACACCTGAGCTTCAACATTAATTCAAATAATTTTCGTTTACTTGTCAAATTCATGTGTGTCACCCATAACTAAGACACCAAAAGTGGACCTGTCGGTAATTACAGGAATAACACAAGGCAAGGCATTTGCTATCCCAATTTTCAATGTATCATAAGTTGTTCAGTTATAACAATACTCTATTGTGTACATGGCTATGCCATTTTAGCAAGGGGATTGATCATTTGACAAACACCACGACAGATACAGGCACTTGTGGATACACAAGGGTGGCTTGTTTGCACCCAATCATTGGTTATTCATAAGCCATCCTGGTGTAGTCTTGGCCCATCTTGCTCTACATGTCTCAACAATTGTCTTCCCTTTAGTTCTTTGCTGTAGCTCTGTCATGTGATCGTCCAGGAGCTGCTCGCCTCCGTACGTCTGAGGTTGTCGTTCGCCCACAAAATTGGATGTTGATGGAAGCTCTTGAACTCAGGCGATGTACAAAGGAAAGAAATATGGTGGAAGGGTCGAGTTACGAAGGCAGGCCTAGATGGACTATAAAGTGATGCTAATGGTCATTTTAAATCTAATGAAGGGGATGAGACTATTGTTATAGGCGCGAGTTTTGAGGTGATAAGGATTATATCTAGTCGAGGAGTCTGATACAGAACCGGACTAGATATAATCCATGTCACCTCAAAACTTCACTAAAACGATTTTATATAAACCAAGCAGGGCCTTACGAAATTATACGGGTGATTCACAAAAACAACAAATACGTACGGTAAATTGACTGTAGACTTATTGTTTTAAATGGAGGGCAAGGGTGACAAAAATTTTCAGCCGACAAGTAATTCTATGAAAATAAGTGACCCTAAAATCACGTTTGATTCAAAACAAAATTATTGATCTCTATTAATCTTTTGGTGTATGTGAGAGCGATAGGCCAAGAAAATAAAGTGTTGATTGCCCTTCACTCCAAAAAAATTGTGGTCGGTAGGTCAGTTTTTTTTTTTTTTTTTTTTTTTTTTTTTTTTAGGAAGGAGATGGAGATATGCAAGAATGGTTTTTGAACATGTTTAAGCCTTGCTCTGTCTGTACTGTAGCTTAATCGTGAATGGCACGAATTGTTTCATTTCCTGTAACATTGTGCCATGGGCTAATACGTACAGATTTCACTTGGACACTGCAGAATCAACAGGACAGACCCTTAAATGTCGGTAAAACATTAATAGAATATAAGTTCCCAAGACAGAGTACGAAACAGCGTACACGTCGCCGTGCCCCATTGTTGTTTTGAAAATTCTAACGACCAGTTCATACACAAATGTATTCAGCGAATGAAGTAAACTCCAAATACCAAACCTTTTCTTCATATCTCTATTGTAACATAAACAAGATTCTATTTATATTTTTGTACAATCAAATTTGAATTCGTTAATATTTTCGATGTACATTATGTTATATGTCATATTTTACCTGGTATTTTTCACTGATATGTGCACGAAACCATTTGGCTATTTTTAGCTAGAGCAATCGGGCGATAGCCCACTTCAGTGAAAATACGACGAATTATTCCGTCGACTATTCCCATAAAAATACATACACACCATTCGTTAAAACTTCAGATTATCGTACATATTATATCACCTTTTATCCATCAGTAATGATTTTGGAAAAATCCAAGTTCCACAGTGCATAAATCGTACTCAAAAGCAGCTGGATTAACTTTCTAATACAATTTTTGGAAGTGCGTCGCATATTTACTGTTAATGCACATGCGCGCAGCCAATTTTCGGCCTTAATGCCATGTGCAAAAGCACCGCTTCACATTTCAGATTAATAGCACCGCGCTGTCCAATTCTATTGTCAGTTATTTTTGGGAAACGGTTAATGTGTTTTAACCCTTGTAATCCTAAAGACGAGGCTATAAATTGGACACAAATTGTATGCAGATCACCATCACTCTTTGGACAATATGTCAAGATGGCAAAATTGGGAATTTCCCTGAAGCCGATGGATGATTTTCTGCTGATGGTGTGTACCTCACAGGTGTGATTTTCTTTTCTAAAAATCCCAACTTTAACTCATCATGTAACAGAAAAAGTCCCCGTTACTGGACCCGACTGGACGTACGTGTTAGACCGTATTCAGACACAAAACTCTATGATTCGGGCTGGCAGATGGGCAAATAGGCCACCCGAAGGGTGAATATGATATCAGGTTTTCTCGTTATTTGAACAACGTTTTAGAAAAGCAAGTATTTTATGTTCATAAACTTCCTCAAAATTGAGATTTTTGACTCTCAAAAAAAAAAAAAAAAACGCGACCGGATTGTTTCGATTTTTTGGGTCGGTCGGGAAATTTTTTTTTAATCAAAACACTTTTTTTTTCTTGGCCTTATGCTGAAAACTTGTTCCAGCTCGGTTCAACATTGCTAAAAATTGCCAAATTAAGATTCAGCGATTTACGTCAACAATGACACCGAATTTTTTCAGATTTTTTGTTGGTCATGATTCTTGGTCACGCATGCCGCAATTCATACCTGACATTATACGAGCGTGCGACGCACTCCCGAGGATGATAACGGGATAAATATCGACGTCAGTACATCCGGCGAATTATCCAACGAAAATCGAGGGATCTACTTGATGGTATGATAAACGCCTTTTGACAACCAGGCAAACTCTATTTTTTTGAACAATTTTAACCAATGGCGACACAATTTGACGACAGGCAGAGCTATTACTCCGGTAAATGAGTAAAATCCACTGCAGGAATCCTGTCATATAGGCCAACGAAGATCGGGATTTGTTATATAGTAGGGTTTCTGTCAATTAACCATGTATCCATCAATATATGTGTAAAATTAGATTTTTAAAGCAAAACCATCCTTGTCACAATAAAATTTTGCAAATTTTGCACAGAATGTAACTAGTGGAGCTAATCTAAATCAGTTGCCAAACTGTGTCACTACCGATTTTTTGTTTTATTCTGGGCTTGTCATAAAAATTGGCCTGGCTGGGAAAGTGCCAAACTTTTTTTGGGACATTCAAACAACTTCCCTTCAATTCCTATTTCTTTTTTAAAGGACAAAGCATTTCCCTGGAAATTTCCTGTGAATGTGGGTTCCCAAATTCCTCATTTTTCTAGCATGTAGTAGTAGTACACATGTAGTCAAACAAAGTTGTAAATCTGGTTTTGTCCGCGCTAATGCGGGGGTGGCCCGGATTCACCTCACATTCGTAGCACTCGCCCTCACCCCTCCTTCCACTTCACCCGATTCATGCATCCCCCATCCTCAACCACCCTCCCCTCTCCTCCTCCATTGCTTCCTCCATGTCCTCCTTGGTCGACCCCTCTTGCTCAAACCACCCATCTCGAACTCCAAAGCCCTTTTTAAAAACATGCTCCTCATGAGATTTCTACAGCTGTAGAGAACCCCTAAAATTTGATCTCAAATGGCTCTCAGTGTGCAATGATGTGTGTATGACTCCATACTCACCTAACTCCATTAATTTAACAGAAGTACGAACCTTCAGAGGTTACTTCAGAAGTAGTTAGCGGGAAGATAGGTAATGAGTCACTTAGGCTGATGACGTGGATATTCAGTTGCTGATTATATTTGTTGGACAGAATCGACAACATCACTCGCGTGGACTTGCGTGAGCCAGGAGGAACATCCGCACATCATTTTGAAATACAATTGGTACGACAGTATGCACCGAACCTCCGAATAGTTTTTTGTTGCGCTTATATGAGGTGTGCGTATCTCCCTGTCCGTTTCAGGTATTTATTAAAATTGGGCATAATCTGCCAATGGTATTTAACCACTCACTTTTTCATTCCTTTTGTTCAAATGTTACCTTTCCTTACCTCAATTTCCTGACTGTGACTGATCTGGTGACATAAACAGCTCTGGAAAACTGAGATTCTCTTTCGTTTTGTGCCCAGTTGTCCGTCTGAACGCAAAGAGGTTGCCTTGACGATTGGTGATTTCAACACGTCTGAGCCATTACTGGGGAAATCCTTTCCGGATTTCGAGGTGGGTGATTTGGGCGATGGTTCCTCGCACTACTGGACGAAGCCATCCATTGCATCCATTTTCAGCTTTGTAATCCTGGATTTAAATCAGAAAAAGGAGGGTTCACTGTTTAAGAGGAAGCAATATGCAGAAAAACATTTACTGTAAACAAATACATTGCGGTCAAAACCCGGACTACGAGTGATAAGTAATTTTGCAATTGGCTTTAGTGGGACTTGAACCGGGGACCTCCTTCACCAAATTCCACTGATATAAAGATGAAATGTGTGCAATATAAAAAACCAAAAGCTAAGCTTGCCTTACGGCACTAACTACTACTAGCTCCCTATTCACAAGCAAATCAAGCACCTTACTTTTGATGGGTGAGATTTTGTCTTTGAGATCTTGCCTCAGTCTCTCTTGTTCATCTCGGAAGTCGTCCTATCTTCCCCTCATAGCGCCTCACCGCGGAATCATCTTGTCGGGGGGGGGGGGTAATCTCTCTACCTCTTTCTGTGTTTTTTTGCTTTCCCATTTCCTTCAGTTTTTCTGAAAAGATTCACAAATAAAATGTAGATAGTGAACTAATGTTTCTTCTTTCACAATTATAACCTATACCTATGCCAACTGGACTATTTCATTAAACTATAGCATCAATGATGCATGTAACCCTCTTATTATACAGTAGGAAAAATAAATCTACATCCTAGTCCTCAAAAAACTTGTCATTAGAGTTGGCTACATGCCTTTTCGTTCACGACTGATCCGCAGGTTTTTGGGATCGCTATTTCTTTAGACTACAGGAGGCGCAATGTAAGTAATTAAGATAAGACTACTACCCCGTTGTTTTATTATTGCCACCGGCTCACCCACGCGACAGTCAATTACTTCAAGGATTTGTCAGGATTTGTGTCAATTTAGAAGACATGCGCAATGACTAACTAGGCAGTGAGTAACGACCTTCAACATGTTCAAGTGAGCTTCAGAGGCAGTGTCCCGTTCGTGAAACAATCAGCTTTGAAACATTATCCAAAGCGAAGTTTTCCTTAAATCGTGACCCTATAATATAGGGTTTTCCCCAGGTAATCTTTCGCACTTGTGTAAATTGATTTTTAATAAAACAGACAATTGGAAATTCGTCATAAAAATGTTAATCGCGAGAAACACAAAAGCGATTTATTTTTTTAATAACTGAGGTTCATTTTTGTGTCATTGTATTTCAACTGTGTTTCATTTATATTCGTCAAATCATGTGACAAATTCGTCCCTGCTTGGTGATGACCTACTGAAATAGAAAGGCAATCTAGTCCTTTTATCATTGATTTAAGAATCTTTTCTTTCCTAATCGTCGGGTGATCATTAAAAATGAAATAACGTGTTTATTTCATGATAAGTCCCCACCTGATAGGCCCTATTTCTACTTTAATAGTCCTGTAAAAGTAGGCCTCCGTCTGAGAGGGTGCGGGTAAGGTTTTTGCATTAACGATTATTTGAATAAACTTCTATTGTGGATGGTCTTAAAAAAAGGTTAGCATTTTCCGCCATTGAATTAAACGTGTTAGCCAAAATGGTCAAAAATCGTAAATATCAAACGTTAAACCAGTTTCAAAACAATGATAAACTGGCATATTTTTTTTATTTCGAATTTAACAATATTCCTTATGTAACAATTGGGTACCATTCCCTTAGTTTGTGTAACTTTTCAGTGAAAGACTCAAACAAGATACAGGAAGAATTAGCTATCACGTTTAGAAGATACATTAGAGGAAAACCTTTTAGTACCATCTCCAAAAGAACCATAGTTTAATGTTGTAAGAAGGCCACGCCATGACTAATTGAAAGAAGACATAATGAATATCAATGAAAAACGACGAATTTGCTTTTTTTAATACGTCGGTCTTGATATTGAACAGGGTTGAAATTATGACCAAAAATGAACATCAGCTAACCAAAAAGTTAAATTGGGTTTTGCCTTTTCTCGCGATTCAAATTATTAGGACTAATGCCTTGTCCTGTTTATTCAAATCAATTAAATAAGTGCGACATTACTGGGGAACCTATAGTTTATGTAATTTTGCTCTAATTAACTTCATGATAAACCCCAACTTTAAAGTGGCGTAGATTTTTTTTTCTTTGGGCAGTTTAAGTTGCCCTTCGGAGAGTTTCGTCCCATTTTTTGGCTCGCATTTTTCTCTCCACAAATTAATACTTTTTTTACCTATAGTCCCAGTGCAAGCATATGTATTTTTTCCGAGGGTTTTTGAATGCGTTTCTCAAGTTTTAATTTAATATTGCCATGTCCATGGTGTAACGACTCGATGTTTTCACTCCAGAAAAAATGCAACTTAAACTTATTTGAGTTGTTTTTTTTTAAAAAACATACGTAATATTTAAATGTTTTGCTACTACTCTAAATATTTTAGAATATGACATAGCCAACGGCGACTATCAGAAAATTAGTAATATAGGATTCAATATGAAAAACCTTTCCCAACTCATTCAAAGCAATTTTACAGAACGAATGATGGCCTTCTGTATACACGAAAATAATTTTTTTTAAACCAAAGAGGTTAACTGCATTTCAAAAGAGGTGAACATTGAAAACGACATTCGGGGCCTAGGTATACCTTCAAGGTTCGTTGCCTTTGTATATTTATTTTAAGGGTTATGCCCTGTAAAACTACGGGACAAACTGGTTTGTTTGTTTTCAGTCATAAATCAAGAAAGACGTTTTTGAAATATGATTGTCCACACTCTTAGAACTATAATGTAATTTTCCTACTCCTATAGCATTTTGGTACAAAGCTAATTCCACTGAAAATTTACAGTCATTTTACAATTGTTTACCACATTACGATTATACGGGATATCTCTGTAAATTTGAAAATACCTCCAGCTTCTTGAAATCAATTTCAACACTGGGGAAAAAAGAATTCCATGAAGCTGTTCCTTTAAATTAACAGACAATCCCGTGTACCTACATAAAGAAACTGCATGCTAAATGTCCGCCAACTTATTTGGGCAACATCATGACATCCAGGTTTTCCATTAAAAAAAAAAAAAAAAAAAATGTAATGTATTTTGAGATTTTGGCAACACTTACTTTTATTCCTGCAATGGAGCAGTCGCTTAGACATGAAATAATACTGAAATCCGATTGGGAAAAAAAATCGTTACGATTACGTATTCCCCCTATGTTAAAAAAGTGTCCCACGCAAGAAGACAAATGGCACCTTGATCTTAGCAGAAGACCCAAAAATATCTATGCATCGATGCTAAACACCCCGCTTTGGCGATGTTTAATGGACATTAAGTACCTTTCAAATTTCGGCGGATTACTTTTTTTTCATAAGTCAATTGCTATTTGAACTGCGATGATTTAATTTTTGGTTTTCAGTAATGGCGTATGGCCATCTCCATCATGTCCATTCTCACTAAGTTGATTGAAATCAGAAAGTGGCTACTTGTATATTTGCCCAATGTAAACGGGGGAGGTTTTTTAGAATAGAAAAATGGGCACCGTTTGATTTTGCTATGCTCTCTTGATTTAATGCAATATCGTATAGGGTACCATTTCACCTAACCCCTAAGCAAATAATGGTTACACAAACACATTAACTGTGAAGCTACACTGCCCTGCAAAGATTCCTATCGCTATTCTCCTTTTGTACACTGAACATTAAATTGCATGTTTTCGTGATGTTAACGTATTAAATAGAACACGTTAATTTTTATGTTCTGAAACACTTTAATTACATGTTCTGAAACTTTCTAAGTAGCAACGTCTTCCGATTTCCAAAGACTGGTACAATTGAACACTGCTTCTATAACGCCTTCTGCTCATTATAAGTGTTCAAACTGGAACTTTAGTTTCAACCAATATTCAAAATGTGAAACATCAAATGTGTCAATTAGGTGTTCAAGATGGTGTTCTTGGTAACTATTGTTAATTAGTAGAACATAAACTGAGTTCCCTAACTTTTACAGAACATGTATTTAAAAAGGTATCTTTTTTTAAAGGGGGTGGCCCGATTTAAGTCTATAAGTTTTTTCATCTTTATTATAATAGGGCCTTTCACTCAACTTTCACTGTAAGGTTTCGCGCAGATTTTCATTCAACCCGTTTTGCGATTTGAGACTTAAAACGTGGATTTTACAAGTCCCATAGAGTACTGTTGTAAAATTAATTTGGTCGACCAAAAAAGGGCAATGCACAATTTTCGCTCCATACACTCCAAACCAAACGTCCTTTAGCCCTAAGGTTTCACAGGGTAAATGAGAAAAATAGTAGCTTTCTTCTGATACCAAAAATGTTGGAACCACCTTCCGGTAAAATCTGGGTCTCTGGGGAACAAGGCTATTAGCGATCGTGCCATGGACTTCAAAAACTATGCGTCCAAAAATTAGTGTATAAATAAAGGCAAAGGTTAAAGGCAAAATTAGAATCTTGAATAATTCCGAGACATTTTAATGAAAACGCAGAGGAGGTGCATAGAACAGATGTTGTACACTACAGACACAGTGTTCCATAGCACTAAAAGACAACTTCAGTATATGAGTATTGTGTAATCATTTCCACAAACGGTTTTCTAGTATGCTTGAACAGGGGTTGCAGGTTGGGGAGCAAGGCGATATCAGAGAAGAATTCACTTTTTTCGTGTGTTTTTTTTGTCGGTGTGATAGCGAGTGACCAATCGGGAATAAATTGATATTTGCTTATTCAACAACTTGAAATACAGAAAAATTTTAAAATTTAATAGGTGTTGCCCATGGCTCTAAACAATAACTGTCAAATAATCAGTAATCAATCAAGCAAGCAGTTTATAGTGTGCTTAAAAAGGGGTGCGAGAAAGGAGGCGAGGTAAATCAGAAGGAAAACGAATTCATTTTCGTGTTAATTGTAAGAGAGCCATAGCGAAGTGACCTCCTACAGTGTCCTAGGGAGAAATTTACTCTTCTTTATTTTAGTGAGCCAGTTAAATTAAAAAAAAAAAACAGCGGGATGGGGACCAAACAGAATGTGCAAAACTTTAATACAAATGAAATGAACAGCAAACAAAAGATTATATATTAATTGGAATCCATGTATCTTGAAGCGTCATGATAGATTGGTTGCAAGCATTTTTTTAATAAGGGGTAAGCGACCAAGATCCACAATCAAAGGTTTAGGTCTACTCTATTCATGTATCAACACAAATCGATCGTTTGAATAATTTCCGAGACATTTTAAGGAAATCGCAGAGGGAATGAATAGCAAAGATGTGCACACTACAGATGACAGGTGTTCTCATACACTAAAAGCAACTGTCAGTATTGGTGTAATCACTTCCAGCAACGGTTTCTAGTGTGCTTGAAAGGGGAGCGAGATGGGGGAACGAGGGATATCAGAGACGAATTCTCTTTTTTTCGCCTGTTGTTCGGGTTGTGATAGCGAAGTGTACACCTATGGAATAAATTTTGATATTGCTTAATGCACCAACCTTTTAATACAGAAATTTTAAAATTTAATAGGTTTTCCCATACCCTAAACAAGAACTGTCAACTAATGCTGTATCACATTCCAGCAACAGTGGCGTAACCCGCCCTGTGCAAATGGGGGGCTGAATGGGTTTCCAAGGCTTTTTTTGAGGGCGCAATTTGGGTCCTCTCCAATAGACACTGTAACAAAAATTCCGTTCATTTGTTGGCTGAAAGGGGTGCAAGGGTCTGTTTTGGGGGGGGGGGGGGGATTTTTTGCGCCCCCTTCCCCCCCCCCCCCCCCCCCCCCCCCCCCCGATGGTTACGCCCCTGTTACAGCAAGGTGTTTTTAGTGTCTTAAAAGGTGGTGCGAGAAAGGGAGGCGAGGGGAATTATCAGCGACTCGTGTGTTGTTCGGGTGTGATAGCGAAGTGACACCTCGGATAAATTTATATTTGCTTAATGCAACACGGTGATTTTTATGTGATATCATGCAGTAAATTTTAAAATTAATAGGTTTTCCATGGCACTAAACAAGACTGTCAAATAAATGCGTAATCACATCCAGTAAGCAGTCTTTTAGTGTGCTTACAAAAGGGGGTGCGAGAAAGGGAGGCGAGGTGATATCAGAGAAAAACGAACTCATTTTCGGTATTATAGAGAGTCCATAGCGAAGTGACCTCCTATTAAGAATTTAATACTTCTTTATTTATGTGATGTCAGTACATAAAAAATAACAGCGGGATGGGGTAGCGATAACATAATGCAAACTTTAATACAAAGAAGAAAACAGCGAAAAATTATCATATATTAATTGGAATCCATTTAATTATAAGCGTCATGATAGAGTGCCTTGCAAGCCTTTTTAATGAAGGGGGAAGCGACCAAAGGCCTCTGAGCTGAAAATAAAAGGGTTTTCGGCCTACTCTATCAGTATCTAACAAAATCGATCTTTGAAGCATTCCGAGACATTTTAATTAAATCGCAGACGTAAATGTTAGCCAGATGGTTGTACACTGCAGCGACAGTTTCCCTATGATATTTAGCACTAAAAGACAACTGTCAGTATTGTGTAATCACTTCCAGCAAACGGTTTCTAGTGTGCTGAAAGGGGAGCGAGAAAGGGGAGCGAGGCGATATCAAGAAGAATTTCCACTTTTTTTGTGTGTGTTCGGTGTGATAGCGAAGTACCCGATTTACCTCACTTTAAGCTATGCCTGCAAATTTCAAATATTTTCAAATCACGATAGTGTCTTTAATCAATCAACATTTTTTGCACTCTGGGAATCTAAGTGATAACATCTGTTTGCAAAACACAATTTTGGCAGTGTGTACAGCCAAGACCCAAAGGTACAATTTGAATCAGTTTGTGATTATATATATTTTTTCTGCATGTTGCAATACTTTCAGCCAGTGTGTGTATGCTGGGTCTGCTAAACATTTGCTGATAGCATTTTGGGTTGACAATTTAATCCTGCTTTTTTAAATTTTAGAATGCAAGAGTGGCGTACTAGGGGCAGGGGGCCAGCTTCCCCCTTGTTGGGGAATCTTGCACTCCTCTTGCCCTGCTCCCTGGAATTTTGAATGATTCCCCTTGATTTCTGTAACAATGTTGCCAATCTACAGTGAAAACAATCAAGGCTAAACTGTAACTAACAACCTTTTATATGTTGCTTTCCCTGCTGAAAATATGCTGTTTCCCCCCCCCCCTTGTCCCCCTCTGAAAAAAACCGCTGGTTTACATCACTGGAATACAATGCCATTTCGTGGGCACACAGTATATAATTCCCTAAAATCTAACATTCCATCACATACCTGCTTTATTTGTTTGTAACATGGCCGCTCTCATCGACCCAGTTTTGATTATATTAACCAATGCTTAACCTGGTGATCACACCCCAATATACAATGGCACCAAAAATTGTATGTTTTGTGTCAACAATTGACGAAGAAAATTAACTTACAATGCCGGTTTTTTCATGGCACAGGTGGTATAATCCACAACAATTCTAACATTCCTCACATACCTGCCATGGTAACATAACTGCTCCCATATGCATTGCAGTGCTTATATAGGGTTATCCGTGTTTTCCCATTTAGCGCCATCTATTGCGGGAAGTAACTGAGCACTATACATTAACCTGCTTTGCACCTGGACCCATTCCTTTTGTCATGGGTGAGTGTATTGTTGAATAGCCCCAAAGATGGCCGCAATATGAAACACAGATAGACTCTATGAACCAATGCTTAACTGCAGGTCTCACACCCCCAATAACAATGCACCAAAGATTTTATGTTGATTAAAAGAAAATTAACTTACTCAGTTTGAGTGGCTACCCTGTGATCAGCTGTGCATATACACGGGTTTTCACGCATGTATTTCCCATGCCTACAGACCTCACACAAACAGGTGTAACCATTGTCATCTATGTGTGGAAATGTTGCCTCCCCGTTGCACACTATGCAGTCCTCTCTAAGAGTTTTTTAAACAAAATATAAGAAAGCGTTATGTAATTAATTTCAACTCTTGGCAACTTTAGTTTTTCAACATGTAATGTGGAGGATACAGGAGCTATGGCCACTTTGCATACTCTCAAACTCTATTTGAGGAGTTCACTGCAATACTAATTGTACATTGGATAAGATCGAATAAAAAATACAATAAATTTTATTCGCATTATTCAGCACTGGTGGCTGCCATCAATGCAGCAAAATAGGAAATTTGGGAGCATTAAATATGGTGGAATATCACCTCCCAGGGAGGGGGGAAGAGTTAAGAGTATTGGCAACAGTTTGACTTGTTGTATATTATATTGGCGAGTTGGGAATGTTTGTAACTTTAAGTGGGGGTATTCCATTAATAGCGGTCCAAATATGGGCGAGTTGCTCATTAGTAGAAGTTAGATATGGCAACGTTTGGGATGTTGCGTCTTATGTGTGATGTATTGGGTATGGTTTGAAAACCATCCAAAATTGAAGATGCCTTTTTGGTAGCAGTTTTAAATGTGTGTTTTTTCCTAAAATAATAGTTGCAATATTAAATTGCCAAATTTCCAAGTGTTAAACATTGGATGATAGCATAAATAATGAGTATTTCAAATCAGAAAACTTCTTGAGGAATGGTTTAGTTTGGTCAACTGCGATGTTTTAATGAAGAAATTTATTCTTATGGAGTATTTTAGGAATAGTGCACATAAAATGATATAAACAGGTGTTAAAGGTGCATTTTGTTATCCTAACACCTCATTTTCTGTTTATGGATCACTGGATATCCCCGAAAACAGCTTATTTCTAAAATTTCAGTTGATTCTGAAGGCATGTTTGATGTTATGAACAAATGTGTGTATCGGTGCCCCATAAGCCACTGTGTTGTAATTTCTGTCCATTTATAAATACAAAATTACAACTTTTTTCCAGAGTAGATCAAATTTGCATGCAAGATTAGGCACACATACTATACTTGGGCCAACAAATCAGATGATATAAAAATCTCAACTTTTAAAGGAAAATTGGAGGGATGAGGCAGTGGATCACAAAATGCCCCTTTAAACAATTGATTTCTCTAGCCAAATTTTGTAAGATTGAATGGGGAAAAATCTGAACTTGGATTAAAAACTAAATCAATCCATGTAATTAAATTTACCACTTTAAATATTTTAGACATCAGACTTGATTTTAAATCTCTCTTGGGTTAATTACCATTTAAAATCTAAAACTTATTCAAAACTAGCTAGAATCCAAATTTAGGATTAAAAACTAAATCTAAATGGATTTAAACTCCTATCTTTAAACCTTTAACATTCTATGCAACCAAATTAAATCTAAGTAAGATTAAACTCCAATCTATTTGTTTTTTCTTAATCTATATTATATTTGCCCTGATCACAATCTATTAAATTATTTTTTTAATCTTAAAAAAATACAATTGTGCCAACATAACTTGCCAACATTGATCAAAATTTTAGGGTTCAGCTTAAAGACACTATCAGTGATCCACATGAGAGTCAAATTATTTGAAACTTGCAGGAATAGCTTAAAGTGGAGGATATGTATGTAGAATTCTCATAAGTTACTCTTTCCAACTGAAGAGTTGACAGAAAAGGGAGAAAATGGCAGTATTCCAAGATATGGATCTCCTTTCAATTATACGTGCTGTAGTAAATGTCCTTAAAGCCACTATCAGCGATTTCTTCAAAATCACTGACACTCGGGATCCTTTTTTTTAGGTCTAGAAACAGACTTAAATGGCATTTTCAAGACCGCTTTAAAATGCTTCAATAGTGTCTGTTTTTCCGAAAGAACTGTAATTTAAGTTGTTAATATGACCTAACACTAGAAATTTAGAGACAAAATTAGCATTTTGAATTAGGAAAAAATGACTGATAGTGGCTTTAATGACCAAAATTTCAAATTTTGTCCTAATTAGGTTTCTTTTGGTCTTATCTTTTGCAGGGTATAATTAGGACACCTATACTTGTTACACACATGCAAAAATTTGACTTTTGATGATTTTTTTTTCAAATTTTCTGATTAAGCAAATCACTGATAGTGCATTTTTAAGGAAATTAAAGTGTTATAACTTTATTCAGATTTTTCAGGCTCTTGGCCATGAGCTTATGCAATATTTCTCACCAGGGAGCTGGTAAAAACCTTGCCATTTCCATACTTGGCAGACTATTCATGTTTTCTATCTGATAAGAGAGCTTGGCACATGCATACACTTACCATACCCACCCCCAACCAAGTATCATGGGAAACAAACTTCAGATTGATAGTTAGAATGCGTAATGCACATTCCAAGGCCCTATTGTCTATAACTGTGCAATATATGGTTATTGGTCTGGGTCTTCGGAAAGAATTGGAATTAGTTAGTGTATGTTCATCTTCCTCGAGCAGTGACGTCACACGGTCAGGCGGTATTTCTGCATGCATATAACTAAGTGCTGCTTTAAACGCGCGTGTGTGTATGCCAGCGCTTTTCAGTCAACGCTTGTGATATAATGAATCTCACACTAATGTCACGAATGGAAGATAAAGGCACTATAACAGAAGGCTAAAATGTTCAGGACGACAATGAGAAATACGGTCTTATCATCTGATTAAAATCAATACTACTTCCGGTAAATTCGGGAGGTTCCCAAAGGCAATTGGAACATGCCCCTTTAAGATTGTATGCAAATTGGTTTCTTACTTTAGAAAAAAAAAACAAAACATTTTTTAAGCAGTAAAGCACCACAATTTTGACATCTGAATTAAGTATAGGTACATACAAGAACTATTACTCCTTTCAAAGTGGAGAAAGAAACACGCATCGCATACTAGAACATTGGGAACAATTATTTAACACGGACATACACAACATGCCTAAGCGTGAACACCCTGGAAAAAATCTGGGATATCCACGCCTGGGCAGGGAATTGAACCCTGTGCTAGTCTCATACCTTGTATTACTCCTTTAAAGTGACAGGAGGAGATTTGTTTAGGATACAAATTTCTCTCAAATTGCACAGGATCGATTGTAGACCACCTACCAAGAACGTTCCGAAAGTTTATTGGACAAACAGGTACAAAAGAAAACAGCAAACCTTGTTTTGAACTTGCCTGGCTATCGTAATTGTCCCCATAGAACACCATGCTTTGACTTTCTGTCGTGCACGACAGAAAGTACTAAATCATCATATGTGATGCGATCTGGGAAAACCCGCCACATGGTGAAAAATTTATATTTTGAGTTTTGACTCTCATTGCAAAGTTTGAAATATAAAGTTTCCATAACTTTTGACTTCTTTCTTCTATGATACACATATCAAAAGTTATGCCTTATACAATCTGACAAAAATAAAGTACAACATAACAGATTTTAAGATATTTTCTTTATTTTTTCAAAATTGTCCTGCGCGACATGCGACAGGTTTTCCCAGATCACATCACATATTATTACATAAATATGGCTTTTTCGGCTTATTCACTTCAGGTGTGATCTAATACATTGGAAAGCATTCCAAATATGCAAAAAATCTGGGTTTGAAAAAAATTGGGGGTGCTTCTTTCTGGAAATCTCCTCATGTCTCTTTAAAAATCAGAAAATTCTGTGTTGAGAATCTTACCATATAGACCTACAAATGGGCCTAAAAAGGTTGTGGCTTTTATGTTATATTGCTCTCTATTACCCAATGTCACAGAGATCTTTTAGGACTGGAGAGGAGTAATAAGGTAATCAGGGCTGTACGCAGGATTTATTTTTTTTTTGGGGGGGGGGGTGCAGGACTTTGAAAAAGTGGAACCTTTTTGGTAAAAATGGACCTAACCCCCTAATATGGACCTTTTTTGGACTTTGTTTTGAACTCTCATCACCAAAAAGTGGACTTTCTTGTAAAAGTTTCTCTAAATATTGCACCTTTTAAAATCCAGCAGAAAGCGGACCTTTTGCCTCAGCAAAAAGTGGACCTTTTTCACCCCCACCCCCGAAGGTAATCAAAACAATCCAGGTATGAATTTTGAATACTGCCAAAAGATAGATTTCATAGGCCATTATAATCATTTAAAAGGATTAAAAGCGATTTGCTAATCCGAAACATCGAAAAAAACATCAAAATTCATATTTTATATTTTTGTGGATATGGATATGCGAACATAACCTGCAAGTGGTTGGCTTGAAATCCGTGTATTAAAGACAAGGCAGTATGTTTTATTTGCCTTGTACATGCAAATTTGGCAATTTGCATGTACAACTGCAGCTAAGAAGAGTCCCTGCTCGTCCCAAGTCCCAGACAAGTACATACTTACTGGTACAAGATCCCCTTCACACAAACTACAAGAGTAGGGCTGGTCACAATAGTTGGAGTAAGGCATGTATCTGTTTCCCCACTCTGGAAAAATGCAACTGTGTAGCATGCAAAGAAAGACAAGAAAAATCATAACGAATGCATAACCCTATTTACAGTAAAATACAAAAGGTATGTCTCACAGTTAAAAACAAGGTGCATGCCGTGAGAATCAACTCTGGCATGCGTTTTCTTTTGTAAAACGTCATTTCCGCGTCGTCTGCTGAATTAATGCATGGTTATAAAGCTTTTATGTATATTAGCCCTCACCTGAAATTATAAGCCCAAATCAGCACGCTTATGGGTAAACAATGATTTTATAATTACTGTTGCCGGCAACATTAATTCAGCAGACGATGTGGAAATGGTGTGTAACACAAGAAAACACACGCCAGAGTTGATTCTCACAGGATACACCTTGTTTGACCGGTCTGTGACCTTTGTGGTTTTAATATAATGAGTATGATTCATGTAATAGACACATTTGTTGATTAAAGTTACGGCAACTTAAAAGTTAGCCTACAAATTACCTGGATGTCTTGTTTGTTTGGACAGGATGAGATAACGTCAATGGAAGATGGGAGCACGGCCATCACCATTGGACTCGAGAAATTGAATGGCAAGGAGGAGGTCATATGATAACTTAAAGTGGCACTGGCACATTATCACAAAAATGAATTTCTTCTTCAATTGCTCTCAAATGATAGTCTAGGCCATTCGAAGAATAGAGATATATTTTACACATAAAAAAACATACTAAAAACAGATAGGGACATTAATAAGAGGTTGAAGACATCCATGTATATTTGTAGGCTAAACAAGGAATGGGTCACCTTAAACCGGATTCGCACAGGAGTTGGTCGCTTCAACAGCAACATGCACTGATGGGAGCTGCGGCCATCTCCAGCCTGCCAATTTAGTTCTCCATCACAGACTGCAGATCACATTCTCAATGAGTGCCCTACCTTTCGTCCACCGGTGGACATAGACTTCTCAAACCCCAACCAATCTACAGTGAGCTGGCTCCACCATTTACAACACATTTAGCTACTGCCTCATATGCAAGAAGAAGTGTAGGCTAACTTTTCCATAACTTTAATCAACAAATATGTATATTATATGACTCGTACTCATTGATATTAAAACCACAATAGTCACAGACCGGTCAAACAGGGTGCATGCCATTGGAAACATGCACAGAGCGTGTGTTTTCTTGTGTTAAACGCCAATTCTGTCATCTGCTGAATTAATATCGCCAGCGACATTCATTATAAAATCATTCATTTACCCATAAGAACGTTGATTTGGTCTTATCATTCAGGTGAATGAGGGCTATGTATGTAAAAGCTTTACAACCATGATGCAAAAATATCCATTTTGAAAATTCCTTGAGGGTGCACTATTTTTCAAATGTGTCCTCTTTAAAGCAACTTTTTAACCCTCATTGACATTATTCAATTTATAGTGAGGGCAAGCGTGAACATGTGAAATCCAGACTGAATTTGCAGAAACACATAATTTATCATTCACATTGCATTTTGTATGTCTCACAATTCTCCAAATTGTTAAATTGAAGACCAAAGCATCCAACCGTTAACGTTACCCCCAACCCCTTCCGGTCGAATCATTTCCGGTCCCCACAACCACTCCAATTTTTCAATGCAAACATTTAGATAACATAAAACAACTTGTACAATCATTTTTGCAGCTCTCCTAAGCCATTTCTGGCATTCCATGTTTTTATTCCTTCTTGGTCAATTGGCATGTTATCGTTCACCAGCTCTTTTATCCGCTATTTTCAGGGAACATGACAATTAGACACTATCAGTGATTTTCCTAAATCAGCAATCGAAAAATCATCAAAAACAGAATTTTTGCATGTCGTACGAATTACAGTTATCCTAAATACCCTGCCTGCCAATTATAAGACCAGAAGCACCTAATAAGGAAAGAATCAGAGATTTTAGTCATTACTGTCCGAACGGACACTTACACAAAACACATAATTGAATGGAGAATCTTATCTTGGAACACTCCCGTGTTCTTCCTTTTCTGTTAATTTTAACAGCTTTAAAAGGTAACTTATTAGAATTCTAGTCTAAAACGATTTACTTCCCTTGAAGCTATTCGGCAAATTTTCAAATATTTTTCAAATCAACTGATGTGTCTTTAATCAGAATCAAACATTTTTTTGCACTCTGGAATCTAAGTGTAACATCTGTTTTGAAAAACAACAATTATTGGCAGTGGTCTAACGCCAGAAACCAAAGGTACATTTGAAATCAGGTTGTGATATGATTTTTTTTCTGCATGTTCAATACTTTCAGCCAGTGGTGTATGAATGTGGGTCTGCTAAACATTTGCTAATAGCATTTTGGTTGACAATTTATCCTTCTTTTTAATTTTAGAATGCAAGAGTGGCGTAACTAGGGGCAGGGGCAGCTTCCCTTGTGGGGAATCTTGCACTCCTCTTGCCCTGCTCCCCTTGGAATTTTGATGATTCCCCTTGATTTTCTGGACATGTTCCAATCTACAGTGAAAACAACATAGGCCTAAACTGTACTAACAACCTTTTATATGTGCTTTCCCTGCTGAAAATATGTGTTCCCCCCCCCCCTTGTCCCTCTGAAAAAAAGCTGGTTACATCACTGGAATACAATGCCATTTCGTGGCACACAGTATATAATTCCCTAAAATTCTAACATTCCATCACATACCTGCTTTATTTGTTGGTAACATGGCCGCTCTCATCGACCCAGTGATTATATTAACCAATGCTTAACCTGGTGATCACACCCCAATATACAATGGCACCAAAAATTGTATGTTGTGTAAAACAAATTTGACGAAAAGAAAATTAACTTACAATGCCGTTTCATGGCACAGAGTGTATAATCCACAAAAATTCTAACATTCCATCACATACCTGCCATGGTAACATAACTGCTCCCATATGCATTGACCCAGTGATTATATAGAGGTTATCCGTGTTTCAAATTAGCGGCCATCTTTGCGGGAAAGTAATCTGAGAACTATACATTAACCTGCTTTGCACCTGGACCACATTCCTTTTGTCTGGGTGAGTGTATTGTTGAATAGCCCCAAAGATGGCCGCAATATGAAACACAGATAGACTCTATTAACCAATGCTTAACTGCATGGTTATCACACCCCAATATACAATGGCACCAAGAATTTATGTTGATGAAAAGAAAAATTAACTTACTCAGTTTGAGTGGCTACCCTGTGATCAGCTGTGCATATACACGGTTTACGCATGTATTTCCCATGCCTACAGACATCACACAAACAGGTGTAACCATTGTCATCTATGTGTGGAAATGTTGCCTCCCCGTTACACACTATGCAGTCTCTCTAAGGAGTTTAAACAAAATATAAGAAAGAGTTATGTAATTATTTACAACTCTTGTGCAACATTTAGTTTTACAACATGTAATGTGGAGGATACAGGAGCTATGGCCACTTTGCATACTCTCAAACTCTATTTGAGGAGTTCACTGCAATACTAATTGTACAGTTGATAAGACCGAATAAAAAAATACGAATAAATTTATTCGTCATTTTCAGCACTGGTGGCTGCCATCATTGCAGACAGACAGGAAATTTGGAGCATTAAAATATGGTGAGATATCACATCCAGGGAGGTGGGAAGAGTTAAGAGTATTGGCAACAGTTGATTGTTGTATATTATATTGGCGAGTTGGGAATGTTTGTACTTTAAAGTGGGGGTAGTCATTAAGAGAGGTCAAATATGGCGAGTTGCTCATTAGTAGAGTTAGATATGGCAAAGTTTGGGATGTGGCGTCTTATGTTGATGTATTGGGGATGGTTTGAAAACCATCCAAAATTGAAGGCCTTTTTGTAGAGTTTTAAATGTGGTGAGTTAATTCAGAGTATTTTTGCAAGAGTTGTGTTTGGTGAACATTCTGGTTTGGTGTGTTACGAAGAAATAAAAATGAGGTTTGTACTTGTCAAGTATAGGGAGGGTAGTTTAGAGGGGTAAATATATGGTATGATGAGTTGTTACCTTCACAGTACATAAAGTATTTTGATGTAACATACTATTTCATATATTGAAAAGTAATGTTGGGAAGAAGCAAACAAAAAAATTATGATACTCTGTGGTAACTCGCCATATTTAAACTCTCGGAATAACCTGCCCTAATTCAAAATGTAAACATTAACACCAGTCACAACACACCACGTCACACTTTTTCTAAACGTAACTCTTCTAATACTCTGAAGGTAACAACTCACCATATTTTAACTCTCAAAATGACTCCCCACTTCAAGTACAAACATTTCCACTAATCACTACAACACGCTACATCACAGCGTTTGCTAAATATAATTCTTCAAATGCATTGCTTTGAAGTGACAACTCACCGCATTTTAACTCTCCAAAAGATCTCCCTACTTTTAAGTACAAACATTCACAACATGACTTTCCGTCGATTGATTTTTATTTCCGTCGGTTAATATTTTCTATATTATGTTCTCATTACATACAGCATATTTCAGAATCCTACATTGTGCAAATAAATTTGTCAGGGAACATAGTTCATAATTCTAAAAAACATGTCTTATTCATTTGTATGTATAGTCTGGTAGTACCCCCTGTAGCTATAATGTCTAATGGCGGCGCCCATGGCCAAGGGACGAATTTTTTTATTCGTATTAATAAATTCGATCCAACTGACTGTTGTATCAAACTTGCCCACAACATCAGGCAGTATATGCAGGAGTATATGCACCAAGTGGTCAAATGCCCCTTGACTTTCGTTTTGAGAAGAATAACCTTCGACATAATTTGCAGTCTATTTTGGGGGGACATTTTGAAAATTCTCACCCAGAGACCACAAAATTTTGCAAAGTGTTCACTCAAAGACCCCCTTTTTTGGAAAAATGTTGCAAAATCCCCCCCGGAAAAAAACCTATTTGGGGCAATTTGGCTCTCTCTCTCTCACCCGAAGACCCCTATTTTTCAGAGTCCTCTGTCACCGAATGCCCCCTGGGTTTGGAAAATGCCAGCCTTACACCCATATCCAACTCTCTTAATTCCTTAGATTTATTTTAAGTCTAAGGTGACTGGAATTAGTGACAAAACCTTTTGGGATTTAAAAACAATTCCTTTAGATTCAAATATAAATCTTTAAATGATTTAATAAACAGTTTTAACTCATTTAAAGGTTTATTTTCAAATCAAAAGGACTAATTTTAAGTAAGCCTTTTCACAGATTTAAATTTTTTTAAGTCCAAAAAAGGTTTTGTCACTAATTCCAGTCTCGTTAGACTTAAAAATAAGTCTAAGGAATCAAGAGAGAAGCCCATACGCAGAGGTGCGTGGGGGTGTGGTCGCACCCCCAAATTCAACAAAAGGACCAAATAAAAAGGGCCAAAATGTAGAGAAATGTTAACAAAGCACACTTTTTGATGAAGAGATGTTCAAATAGTCCAAAGGACCATTTAGGGGGATAGGTTCACTTTTACCAAAAAAGGGCCACTTTTTCGAAGTCTCGCACCACCCAAAATAAATCCTGCCCATATCAATTTCATATGTGAGCCCCCCCCCACCCCCACCCCTGCTATTTCATACCATGTAGCTAAGAACAACAGCTGACAACCACATCATTATCTGGGAGGGTGCCACCATCATTGATAAGGAAACCAACAAAGAGGAAATTAAAATAGGGACGAGTGGGCCTACCAACTCTCACATCTCTATGACCCTGTGTTATGTAAGAACTCTGACACAGGGGCCGAGGCTGCACTTGCCAATCACTTCACAGCACTACAATACAGCAACATCTGCTGATGAAATCAGCTGAGGGCTGATTCTTCTTCTTATCATGTCCAAACACTGTGGTTCTCAAATATGATCCAGCCAGAGATGTGTACAATGTCTGGCTGCTTCACTGAATTCCGCAAGGTCCTTGTTTGCATTGTGCATTGTTGCTCCAACAGTGGGCAAACCAAGAGATGTTCCATTGCCTGTGGTGCTGTTCCGGGTGTTTCCATAAGGTGACACCCTTTTCTGACATACTTTCCTGACACCCTATAAATTCGGAAACAAAGGAATAAACCACATAAACCGTGTAGTTTATTCCGTTAAGGTTCCGAATTCATAGGTGTCAGGAAAGTATGTCAGAAAAGGGTGTCACCTTATGGAAACACCCTGCTGTTCCACAACCACAGGTAGTGTCCTGGTAGCCCCACTTCTGCAAGGAAACCTTAGATCGGCCAATTCTGGTTCTCAATCTGTTGAGGCATCGCCATTCAGCCCATGAGGAGTCAGCTCCAGGTGGGAGATGCTCACAAGGTTCGATACCAATAGATGTTAGGCCTACTTGGTTGATGGCAAGTCTTGGTTGATGAGAGCTGATGAAATATCCAAAAAACCACAGATCTTTTCAAGAATACATTTATAAAACATTTATAATATGAGACAGTATTGAACCTATTTTAATCATTATAGGGTCTTAAAGCCACCAAAAGTAAATGCCAATAACCAACAAAAGAATCAAAGAATCCATGAACATAATGCAACATAAAATATACTCACAAGTATGAAATAGAATACAGTAACATACATGCGCAATAAACTAAAAGCAACTCAACTTATGCTGTACGTACAGGCCGTGTATCTATTGTCCAGTATGACTGGAATGCATTAAAGCAATAACAGCACACTTTTTAAGAGTGCTCCCCCTATTTTCCAAATATTTTGAGATTTTGCACAGTTGTATGGTAATTGGCTAGTAAAATATACCTGTGAATGGTAGAGCTTGAAATTCTCTATGTGTTGTAAATGAAGGAATTTTTGTAATTAGAATAATTAATATCGGAGATCTCCGATAATGATTCAATGACTGTTGGAAACGTCCTTTCAATATCAAATAACTGGGGAAATTGCGCAATATACATGTATACGCTCCTCCATTAGTGTTTCGTTGGTCCAGGCAAATCAAGTAAGAGGTAATTTTCTTGAGGTGGCACTATTTCATCATGGACGGACACTAAACATTTCAAGCTCTGTCGTTAAGTACAATCGGGGATCCTAATTCTAATTACAAAATCGCTTATTTTATAATAAATACGCTTATTTGAGTACTGTCGTTTGCAGGTATAGTTTACTAGACAATTACCATCACAACCGTGCAAAAATATCAAATTTTGAAGATTGGGGGCGCGCTTCAAAAATGTGCTGTTATTGCTTTAACTAATGAAATCACAAGAAGCTTCACAAATGTATTTAAGAATATAACAGAAAAAGGCCATTAAAGGCAAACCAATTTCATGTATTTCATTGTGTTAAAGATTCTGTTTCTAGAACACATTTATTTATGCATATGCTGAATCTCTTATTAATTTCCTTGAAATAATGCAAAAAATTGTAAAGGAGAAACTTACATTTGATGCTCCTGGCGGTGCAGGCCAACAAGATACTTTCCGAGATCTTCGTTCTTTTTCCTTCTCTTCATCCTTTCCTATACCACCAGCACCTTCTCCAATATCTGGTGTGTAGCTCTGACCATTTCCAACATGCTCCTTTTTTGATGGCTGCGTTTCATCTGCTAGCAATGGCGATGCTGACAGGTATTTCTTAATACTACTGTCACCATCACTGTGACTCTCTTCGTCACTTCTTGACTCATCAACATGGTGGTGATGTCTTTCAGCTTCAACATCAACATGTTCCTCACTTGATTTGCTACCATGATTCTCCGATTTACCTGGTCCCAACAATATCGAGTTTAAATTATCTTTGGGGTCTCCACTTTGCAGTAGATTAACCACAACTCCCTGAAAAAAATGAAATGAATGTCATAAAAATGTGCACCTCCACCTAAAATAACCTATGATTGTTTTCATCACCCGCCCCCCCCCCCCCCACCCTCCCCCGACCATTTAGGCCAAGTTCACTATTCATGAATATTCATGAATGGCCATCTACATGGTCACAATTTTTTTCGCAAATATGATCATTCTTAT